>JAHWFP010095358.1:19331-51268 GCA_023313725.1 Lithobius niger | reverse complement strand
AATGGTTATAACAATATTTTCGTACTTACGCACCCTCCCACGCCATCCCTATTACGCCCCCAGGCTTCAAACCATAAAAGGTACACAGTTCGTATTGTAGTGCACCCATTCGTCCAAATTTCATAGCTGGAAGCCTTCCCGTTATCTCGGAATCGATGAATAATCACCCTATGGGATTTAACATGGGGATGAGCGGACTAGCTAGCTAGCTAGTAACACATTTTCAACGTTATTGAGGGGCATATTTTGCATTGAAAGTAGCATAGCTGGCATTCAAATACGAGTTAATTTTTGTCAGGTGGGTCATTGCTCTCGATTTCAACACAATTTAAGCTTTTGTACCGCATTATTATTTTTCCCCAAGTACCTAAAATGTGTCCAACTATGCTTCAAGATATAAGACACTGACGCAATGGCGTCGCGCTACAATGGTTTACAACCTCGACAATTGATGTGGTGTGATGTTTGTTGTGATGTTTGTTCCTAACTTGACGCGACACACTAGCGTGTGTCTAGATTTGGCTTACAAAGAATACGAAGACGTGAATATGCAGCACAACAACAGCACGAGTGAGGAATTGTTGCTTTTCTCTCTGCTAAATAAGGCTAGTTCGGTGGAATTCTCAACAAAGACTAAGACACAATAATATTAGTATACCTACCAGAAAGCATAAAATGAAATCGTTTGATGTTTAAGGTAAGGTTTAAGTACACCAAGTCAAAACAGCAATGGACCCCGAATAAGCTTTCCTGTAAGATTCCAGATAATATAATGTTGCTGAAATGTTAAGTCCACTGAAACCTTCCTGCTGTCCTCAAAACGAAACTAAAAATAAAAGACCAAACACTAGATTTTCGGCATTTCCTTCTCGTAATTGCTAAGAAAAAAATGGATTTATTCAATTTGGACACAAAAGATGTGTACCCCCCCCCCAAAAAAATTGTTAAGGATTCCCACCAAGATTTCGGCCGCATGAAATCGCGATATCCAACACCAAGCGTTTTCACCAAATTGTAACGTGTTGACCCTAAATAGCAGTTCCTGGGCCCATCCGTTACTTAGCTATATTCTAAAGGCGTTATTCACGGGGGTATGTAAGCCTATTGTTCATTCTTCTTTTGTTCGGGATCTACTTGGGACCGGACCAGTATGGTGCAGCTATTTGGTCCCCTCCCAAGTAGGGATGAAAGCAGTTAAATGGGATTCAACATGACTACCAGTGAACTGCATGTGTGGGTTTAAAGGAGAAGGACACATCTTGATTCTTGTGAAATCAAACCTTTTGATATTGATGTGGTCTTAATTGAATGTTAAGAAGTTAGATTCTTAGAATAGGTCCATTGTTAAGGACAGGGTATGAATCACGAATGAGTGTGGCCCATCAATATGACAGGCAACACTTATTGGAGGTCTGCGACAGGAAGGTCTTTAGGAACAGAAACGTTTTATGCCAGCTCGTCTACAGTTTAGGATACTATGATTTTGCATTGTAACTCACCTTTTGCTGCGAGTTAGAACATTTGTTTGAGTCCCAATTTTTGCAAGTAAATTGTAGGGTTTATTTCTACTGCGGCTTAGTAGATGTGTATAACCTTCTACAGTTCATGAATCCTTAACAAGTTTTGTTTTTGAGAGATAAACACTTACGTGAACCTTTGTCGGGAATCTTGGTGGACGTGCTATGCGTTTGCTGTCATGCCTGGCGATTCAAACTTTCGTCAAAATTGTTGATTGTTAATGGGTGAAGGGGCAGAATCCGTGTTATCCAAAACGGGTGATTTCATATAAAAACTCCAAAGGGTAAAGGACCCATCAAGTCTTTGCCAAATAAAATTTTGACATCAGTGTCAAAATGTCTGCCACCAAGTTTTCCGTCCCAACCCTGATCACTCAACCATAAGTGACACCTCGGTGATTGTCATTTAAGCTTGAGTGACCATGGTTAGGTCCACAAACTTAGTGGCATCATTTTGGCCCTGATTTCATAAATTTACATGGCGAAACTTGATGAGTTCCTTTACCATGAAGTGGCTTTTGCATGCTAGTTTTAAAACGAAACAAAATAAGTTGTTGAAATTAGCAGCCAAAAAAAATAGAAAAGTGTATTTATTTGCAGACTCGGACTTTCAGAGCGGAGCTGAATTGTTTCATAGTGGACTACAACAATCACAAACAAAAATTAACTGCATTCATTTGGCGGTGTAGTACGCGGAATGTGGCTTTACCAGTAACTGTTGATTAACTGATTAAATGCTGGCTGATTTTGCTCTCACGGAAGTCCGCAAACATAGTTCCGTTGACAAAACATTGAAGGGTTGTGGCAAGTTAACGACTTTAATCGTAAGGGGGGAGGGAAAGGGAAAACTCCCCTATTACATCAGATGAAATATTCACGTGTCAGCATGTTCGGACTGGCCGTAGTGCCATTGTGCCATGACATAGACGCCCTTTGGTTGCCACACTTTTGGCACCGTTTGGGCGGCCTTCTTTTTTACCCCTATACCCAGAAGAAAAATTAATGCTTTTCTGCTGGTGAACTATTCTTTCAGGTACAAATCCCCTTCTCTCCCTTGCATTTTCAACACCTTTGTTAAATACCTCCCCCGCCACTCCCCCCCAAGAAACGAGTCACATCACCCAAGAAAAATCTTCACAAAAAAAGTCATTACTTTAAATATGCAGGTGTTGAAGAATGCACTTCGAAGCCAGAAAAGACATTAGAACCTCAAAATAAGCAAAGGCTCTTGGGGGGTCTTCGCCAGACAATGCTTGGGGAGCTTAGAACACTCCCCAGACTCCTTAGCTGAGGTTGGATGTGCCGTCACTTAATTAAACTTTATAGCGTTCCTGTTAAAATGCATGGCTCCCCACTCAATTATTTCTCTAAATGGCACAGACGCCTTCTCGTACCCAGTCCGACTCTGCGTGTCAGTGCGCAGAGGCCGGGTCAGAAGTCTTTAGTCTTCTTAGGAAACGCTGTTAATTTTCCTAAGAAGACCAAACACTTAGAAAACAGTAAAGATGTAAGCATATCATGACACGCCGCCATGACAAGGCCAACATGAAAAAACAACCAGGCCACACGACGCGAAACATGCCTTCCTCTCCCGGGTTACGGCCTACGCGGCCCACATATACAGGAACGAGCCGGTTTGTAGCGTGAATTGAGCGCAAAAATATGATAGATGAAACATAATTCAGCGAGCATGGGCACACGAGAGACCAAATCGTACCAATGTTGCAAACAGTGCATCCAACACCACCCGTGAGTAGCACGGACTTTAGCAAGTAATGATATAAACAGACGTAAGTAGGCCTAGTTTAGCATGCATTAAAAATAGGAACTGAGTATTTGCATACAATAGTCCAATAATAACATTATTGCCACGTCGAATTTCACATCAAATTTAGACCCAATTTTTTCATGAACAACGAACATTTCTCACTATTTTCTACCTCAAACGTTTTCCGAGACATCCGGGTTTTTCGTTGGATGTCTAAGCCAATTTTTAGCAGCGACGCTAAGGAAACCCGATCTATAAAGCTAGAGGCACCGAGCACTACACGAATGAAACAAAATCATTTCTTGCAATACACACCAGTTAAAGTTCTTCTAGTGTGAAGAAGGCAGAAAATAATTACAAACGGGGAAAAAATTGCTGTCAATTTCACGCGTTCGTTTCGTTTATCATTTATAGCACAAATCTCGTGCGTTGTGGCAAATTTAACACATCCGCTCGTAGAGATTAGTTTTGGATTCGTTCGCAAAGTATTGATCATAAATTACTTAAATGGTGCACAGGGCATAAATCATAAGTGAGCTGGTTACGAAAAGTGTTCTGAATTAATTTCACAACACGACGGAAATCCCTCGTTTTCGAACCTCTCGCTCGACCGAGTAATTGATATCTTCAGAAGTCATTTATGCTTAGTATTTCGACCAATAAGTGACTTTCACACCGTACATTTTATTTTCATGGCATCAACTGGAAATTGAGAATATGTTCCTTTTTTCTTGGAAATGTTTGTTAGTTCTTCCTGCTGCCGCAAGGTCATTTACAGGAAGGTCTTCCGCTATTTTCCAGGAATGCCAAAATAAGCAAGCAAAAAAAAGGAGTAATTGTTATTTTCTTCCTTCTCAACGGGAGACCACAAGGACACAACGCTGAAATCCAACTTGAATGTCCAGCCCGTGTGCATGTAGTTCAGTCTTCGTGTAAACGTATGGAATTTGGCCTTGAAAACGTTTCACTAAAGTTTAGTGACTAAACGTATTTTTAGAGACAATCAAATACGTTAGGTAAGCATTTAAGAACTCTGAACCGAAAGTGAATAATAAGTTGTTTTGTGCTATGACTACACTAAAGTATAAGCAGATTAGCCCGCTCCCTTAGGGTTGTACACAATGTGGTCGCTAAAAGCGTTGATTTGCAGGCTTGCAGCTGGTTCATCTGTTGCCCGACGGTTCAGCGCCGCCTGTTATGAACTACTAGAATCGGCAGCAGGCTAACATTATAGGTGGATGGCCTAGGCCAAACATGCGTAAAACTCGATTTTGATAACGATTAGGTAAAATTTGGGACTAGGCATTTACAATACGTCAATTACCAGACTTTTAGACTCGTAGAATTTCTTGAAAGTGCGACTGTGTGTACATTTACGGCAACAATATATGGTACACTTTTAAAGTAAGATTGCCTTCGACGCAAGGGATTGCATAACAACTTAAAAATTAATTTGAACTGGTTTTAAAACTAATACCAATTTGCCACGTAAAACTACGTAAAAACAAAATTATTGTTTTCAAAATTGCCACTAGTTATTTTAAGTCACAACCTACACCCATTTACTGCACTCGGTCTCCTCGCCGAACATGCCTCCGGCGTTTAACAACATCGCTTTGCGGCAGCTATTCGGTATAATCCGCAAAGACCATTGTAGGTCCTCCTACCGGGTAGTTTATTAGTCATTATTGGGTCATGACTAGACTAAATTAGAAACAAAAATGAACTCGTTTGATTCTTAACGTAAGGTTTAACTGATCCGACGCCAAAACAGCATTTGGACACAAATAAACTTTCCTGTAAAGTTGCAGAATGCAGATACTTTACAGTGTTGTTGTACTGTTTAGGCCACGTGAAACCTTACTGCTGTATTCAAATGTTTTTACCATATTTATTTTTGCACGCGATAGATCAGCTAATGATTGGTGCATTGTACTTGCTAGACGACATCTCTGGAAAATGTTTAAAAAAAACTAATCGACTTAGTGTGCTTAGGACAGCTCTGCTGGTAATTCCGGGTTTGTGCGAGTCCTTGAAAACCTGCAAATGTTCTTGAAAGTTATAATAAAATTTCATGCCTGGAAAAGTGCTTGAAAACCTTGAAAATGATACATGTATCGTCAGTAGGACGATGAACCTATAAGTAGGTTACCTCACTGAAGAACACTTCAACAATTTAGACAAGAGAGTAGTCGAGTGTGTAGCCTTACATTATTCTTCGTTTGTTTGGGCATGAAAAGTTTTGAAATGTGGGGTCTGGCTTTAATTGTATTTACGTGTGTAATGGTTGGGTATATCAGCAAGGTTTCACGTGGACTAAACAATACAGCAACTGCGTTAAACTAACCATTCAAACTTACAGTTGATTTTAGAGGAGAAGTTGGGGACATACGAATATCGTCGTATGCTCAGCAAGGTATGGCGTATGCCTATACAGTTGCGCGTAGGTCGTGACAGTTCCTGGTCAAATAATGGCAATTTTCGAACCAAAAATGTTATTCGCACATGTAAAATTAGTCGGAAATACAGCGGTTGAAGCAATATTTGTATCCATCCAAAACCAAAACTGGTAGAAAAACCCGCCAAGTTTCCAAAAACGATCGGCCTTTGAAGGTAGTGATATCATTCAACCAGGGAAAGGCCGCCAAGGTCAATCCTATTAGCCAAGTTAATCGCACCGACTAATAGTTCGAAAGTTAAATGAAAACTTGAAGATTGCTACTCCCTGTAGCAATTTTCAACTTTTCATTTAACGTCTAAAGTATTATTGGGTGCGATTAACTTGGCTAATAGGATTGACCTTGGCGGCCTTTCCTTGGTTGAATGATATAATTACTTCAAAGGCCGATCATTTTTGGAAACTTGGCGGGTTTTTCTACCAGTTTTAATTTTGGGTGGATATCACAACTTTCATAGGACTGTGAACGTACATAAGGTTACACCGTCTTATCTTCATGTATACCTTTTTTTTATAGAGGAATTTAATTTCTATAAATTTTCACATTTATAATCTTTAATCCCATTTTTGCACACACTAGCTAACAATCGCTGATTTCGTTCGCTCGCTACCTCAATCAGCGCATCCCCCTCAGTTGTTTTGTTTCCCTGCATCTTCCCCTAAATTTTTTTCCGATTTCGTTGACATTTAGTCGTGCAAAAACCCCCCGATGGTCGCTGTCACTAAAACAGCAGACGGCGAAGCATTTTATTTTTGGGTTGTTAACAAAAAAACCGTTAGCTCGTCGATGCTCGTATTGTTACATAACCATCATGTAACGTGCATCCCTTTATTCTTACGCAATCCACGGAAACGTTAATGTTTCATTATTTTGTCCTTCGTTACAGTTCAGTTTTTTGTTCGTCCAGGCTTTTACAATTAATCTAAGGACCATTGTTGCTTGAAATCTTTGGTTGCAACTTGGAAAAGAAACGAAATTTAATATCCCTGGTGGCGAATTTCAAAACCTTCCCACGCATTTGTCCTGACTCCTGCTTCTTAATTTTGCGCTAGGCATGAGCAAAAAGTCTATGGGATTTAACATGGGAAAAATCGTATTAGCTAGTCAGCTAGCTAGCTAGTAGACAGTAACATAAAACAACGTTATTGACGCATCTTTTTCTCTATGATTGGTGGACACTCATCCTTTAAATTTTAGTTTTTCTTAATCTCTGACCCTTCCCCTTACATTTCCACAATTTGAAACATTTCTGTCGCATTGGGATTTATCCTTAACATGCCAAAATATGCTTTCAGTTGCTTCCAGTTAACAGACACATGTCTGCTAGTGAGCCGCCTTTTTATCATTAACAATCAATTTTTAACAATCGGATGTCTACAATGGGATGATCTACTGTTACTTGGCGGTGACACACTAGCGTGTGTCTACATAAAGCAGCAACAACTACCGCATCTAGACACTCGCTAGTCTGTCGCGCTAAGTTAGGCAACAAACATCACAACAAACATCACATCAATTCAATTGTCGAGGTTGTAAACCATTGTAGCACGACGCCATAGCGTCAGTGTCTTATATCCTGAAGCATAGTTGGGCACATTTCAGGTACTAGGGAAAAAATAATAATGCGGTACAAAAGCTTAAATTGTGTTGAACTCGAGAGCAATGACCCACCTGGCAAAAATTAACTAAGCTGCTTTAAAAGCAAAATCTGACCCTTAATAACGTTGAAAATGTGTTACTACTAGCTAGCTAGCTAACTAGTAGTAACACACTAGCTAGCTAGTCCGCTCATCCCCATGTTAAATTCCATAGGGTGATTATTCATTGATACCGAGATAACGGGAAGGCTTCCAGCTATGAAATTGGACGAATGGGTGTAGTACAATACGAACTGCGAACCTTTTATGGTTTGGAGCCTGGGGGCGTAACGGGGATGGCGTGGGAGGGCGCGTAAGTACGAAAATTGTTATAACCATTGTTATTATTGTCGGCATCGTCTGCCATTGGACGGCCAAAGTTCGGACAATGAGTACGTGTATACTGATTGATTGATTGATTTATACGAGAGCTTACACGGGCATGACCCCTCACGCTCTACTCTACATTACAAATTAACTTAACTCCTAACAACAATGCTGCCCTCTCTGCCACTAACGCACACACATATACTCACCAACACAGTCGTGACAGTGCATGAGACAGACAGAACAGGGTGTAGAGTCAGAGGCATGATGTAGACTGCTGACAAAACCTCACCAGAGCCCAGAGTCGACAGCAAGTGGTATACGAAACAGGAACAGACACAAGAACCGCAACATCATCACTAGAGTCAACACATGACCGCATTACTCTGCGCTGCCGTTCATATTTCAGGCAAACAAAAAAAAAATGTTGCAACACCGCAGCAATCACATAATGGTGACACCGCCCATCCCAACCAATGACGATGATGTGCTAAGAGAATGTGCCCTGTACGCAGATGAGAAACACAACGAGCTGAGATTGCAGTAAGATCGTCAAGCGCCGATCTCTGCATACAGTCTGCATGTACACGAAACAAAGCCCACCCCGTTGGCGCAGCAACCCACTCCTGCTGCCATTTAGAGGCAATCCACTTATACAACAGATACGGAGCAACCTTCGGTGATCTTCCGACCATAGTGGACTCAACCTGACTCTCCGCTGCTGTCCTAGCTAAAGCGTCAGCGAATTCATTGCCACTTACACCACACTGCGCCTTGACCCACTTCACTGAAAAAACTGTGACGGGAATTGTTATGTGACGTCACAGGACGTTGTAATGAGGTTGCACCTCTTCGCACGTTTTCACTGTTGTTGCGATAAGTGTGGATATGCCAGAGTGCTGTTAGATTAATCTGTAGTAAATGACAAACGCACGTGTCCGTGCGAGCTTGACAATGCTTAGGGTAATACAGTAGTATTCTCTGTTAAGCTATTATTTTTAAGCTTCCTTCTTCACTGAGCCGAGCTGTCGAACGGTTCAAAAACATTAAGGCCCATCAGCAGAATTTCCGCCATGTTTGGCCTTGAAATTCTACTGCCGACTGTTGTTATCTTGTCCAAACTAACGTAGAATCAGCATCTCTGATTGACACAGAAGAGCCCAATATCATGTAAAGAAGATTGTCTTCTAGGGCCGTAAATATTTTTCTAGAATTTTTACTCTCATGTGACGACGTCGCCACAATGAATAACCCAGAATAAAACGAAGGTTTGCCGTCATGAGCTGTCACACGTTCTTTTACTATTAACTAGTTTTATTTCTTGGCACTGATCAGTTGTCGGCGACGCGACCAGACGGCTTCGATCCCGGACTCTGAGGGGCGACGCAACCGTGGTGACTTTTTCTCCCTTCACATTAGCGCATCAACTGGGCTAACATGACGGAGATTGGCGCCGGGACAATTTCAACTGCGTAGGTGGAAACGACAAAACGACATCCTTGTCAATCCCCATCCCCTTCCGAGGGAGTAGTGTTTCACTAGTTCCCACAAAAACAGATGACCGAGAGGCAATCCAAAGCTTCCAGCAGACCTCATAGACAACCGGCTCCGAGAAATCAAGATGCAAAATAGCCTCCTTGAGGGTTGAGATACTCGCCTTCGAGTCCGTGTACAACGTAAAAGATGGGAGAGCCAGATCCAGAACAACATCCATTGCAATCGACAGAGCAATCAGCTCACACATGGTACTGGATGAGACACACCACACAGCATGCTGGACAACATCTTATAAGACGGGACTAAGACACCCACGCCACCCTGGGACATATCTGGCAAGTAGGAAGCATCACAGAAGATACTGCACAGGTACTCACACCCTTCAAAGACCGTGGCAAGCCTCAAGGTCCAAACCCAGGGACACTTTGGACTAACTGTTGCAACATCCTTAACAGTGGCACTACCCCAGCCAAACACTTCTCGAAGCAGCATAACGCCGCGTCCTGCCACTCCAAGAGCCTTATGGAATACATCACTCGAAACATAATAGTCATTCAAAATCATACCTATTGGGCCGTCACCTACCCTACCTACATTCTGAAGGCACAGTGACCCCAGCAAAACAGATGTCCTAAGCAACACAGGCGGCTCCCCTGCCTCCACTTGAAGGGCCGACACCGGCGTGGAAACCAAACAGCCCGTTACCACACACAAACATTCATTGAAACTAGTCTGCAAGCTACCCAACAACTTAGTGGAGCCGACCAGAAACGCTATGTGGTAATCTGCAACAGAGCGAATAAAACCACGGAAAACAGCAACTACATCCTTCCTGCGAACATGATCGGACCTTCAGAGTGTACGTAAAACTTGAACCTGACTCGCAATATGCTTCCGAAGGAATCGCACATCAGACGCCCACGACAATGCACCATCAAGTAACAACCCCAGATGCCACACCTCTCTTTGACGCAACTATAGGCACTCCACCTACATCAATACCAACTGGCGCTGAACGATAGGCAACATCACGGGCGAAAACCAAAAGTTCTGTTTTACGCGGGGAAAGCGACAAACCGCGCACCGCTAGGCATGCTACCACTTTATCAACTGCTGCTTGAGCATTAGCAGTTAAAACAGACAAGTCACGACCCAGAAACCACAATGCCATGTCGTCTGCATAACACATCACATTGGCACTCATTCCCATTTTCTCTAAGACACCATTAATAGCAATGCCAAACAGGACCGGACTCGGACAGCTGCCTTGAGGAAGACCCATCGACCGAGACCAATGCTTTCCGACCCTGACAGCCATGGGACGACACGCCAGAAGTGCCAAAATAGGTTACACAAGCTTCTGCCCCACTCCCATTGCCGCCATCGAGGCACCAACCCCTGAAGTACTCATATGCTGCAATAATATCCAGAAAAAATGCTAGAACAATGTTCCATTGGGCCCATGCCTCTCGACACTCATGAGGAAAAAGAGAACTGCATTTTGTGTGCTACGTCCTGGCCTGTAGCCGAACTGAACAGCTGACAGACAGTGATGATGGTCAAGGAACTATGTAAGACGAGAAACCAGCATCCGCTCATATATTTTGCTAGTGCATGACAACAGGGCAATCGGACGATACTTCGTCTAATCTGACCGAACACTGCACCGCTTCCTAACTGGGATAAAAACTGTGAACAGCCACGTCAAGGGCACTGGATTCCCATTAAGAAGACCCTGAAGAAAAGCCAGGAATTCCTGCTTGGCTGCATCACACACATCTTGAAACAATGCATATCTCAACCCATCAATACCCGGCGAACTACCGTGCCGACACTTGCTAAGCGCAGAGCAAAGCTCCTCAAAAGAAAACGGCACATCAGTAACGACATCACTGCAAAATTCAACAATCGGAGGCGATATTCCCCTCGGTAAAGCATAAACTTCAGCAAAACAATCGCCTTAGTAGGACAGTGTTGCCTGGGCCAACAGACCGTTTGACAACAATCTTGCGGACGTAAGGCCTTCCACGCAGTGGAAATCGACTTACACTGCAAAACCTCTGCACACAAACGTTCACCGTACGATAAAAAAGTTTTCTTTACGCAACGTACTCGACGACACACTACAAACAGACTTATACTGGTTCCACTTACCTTCTGTGGGCGACCGCTTCCACTGCTTATAGGCTCGCCTGCGGTCCCTCACAGCCTTGACACACAACTGCGTCCACCAAATAGGCTGAGCAAGCGACGTCGCAACCTTCCTCGTACAAACAGACTCTGTGTGCACGGCCCACTTCTCTTGCCATGCCTCGAAGGCACAGCAACTAACAGACGGCTTCAGGCACCTGACAGAGCTAGACAAGGCACGCCATGTCTGAGGACAAAAAAGAACCGGAAAGTGATCACTGCTTCGTGTGTCCTCAGACACGACAAATTGAGCTTGAGACACATCATTAGAACACACGAAAAAATCCGACACAGATTCCTGAACTTGACTACCATGCCACCTCACAAAAGTGGGCGTCCCATTTTGTATGACATGCAAATTCATGAAACGCAGAACAGACGAAAGGCTCTTGCCTTTAGCGTCACAATGCAGTGCTCCCCAGTCGTAATGGTGAGCACTGAAGCCCCCTGCAATTATTATGAACGGTGAAAAAAATTGCTGCAACCACTGTCCCCAATTATCCTCAGAAAGACCCTTAAGCACGTGGACAAACACAAGCGTAAACCATTTGCTGTCAGACCAAAATTTCAAACAGCATGCATCAATCTCTGGTATTGCCTGAAAATGCACCATACAATATGGAACCCTCCATTTCACCAACACCTTAACTCTAGAAGTCAGCGACACACAGAGAGCATTGCCAACAGACAACACATAACCACGAGCAACTCTAGCCTCCTGGATGCCCAAAATATCAACAAAATGCATCAACCGCTCAACATCTTCTGCTTTACTCTTCAGACCCCTGGCATTCCAGGAGTCCACTGTATACTCGCACCTGAATTAATTAACTACACTTCTGCACTCCCAACCCCATGCTGCCGCAACCACTACCCACATCCTCCATTTCACTCACACAATCAGACTCATGCACACGCACACTTCCACCCTCACTAATATCAACCTCATCAAGTAGAACAGAGTTCAAACTATTTATTTCAGGCACCGAAGCACTGTCACTACCAGTCTGATGTCCACACACAGGCTGTCCGCCACTTCCTGCAACTTCACTGCCGCCCCCTTCCCCCCACACTGCTTCTTCCGCCGGCTTGCTCTCTTGCGCTTCACTGGCGGTGGGAAGCCACCTTGATTTGACTCAGCGTCAGAAGCTGGCTGACTCAAACTTGTCTGTGACATCTCACCACTAGCACTAGCACCAGCATCATATAAATTAAAGCGTTTGCTGATTTGCATTCAACCATCATCAATAAGCACCGCGGACTAAGGATTTATTAAAAGCATAGTGGCCCGAAGCCATGCACCTACTACAAACAATGGTAGCATGTCCATTTTATAGACAATGTTGTGTTGCCGATTATTTATGGCAGTCTGTTTGCATTGTTATTCGTTTATGATCACCAGTGAACGGATACACAGACGGCACGGGGAGGACGGGGAGGGGACAGAATGGATGGGTCGGACTCCGCTTTTGATATTTTGGAACTCTCAGCGGCACTGGCGGCCTGTCGCATGAACAGCGTGACCGGCATTGACGGGGTCTCCTATAGGGACTTGCAGGGCCTGGATGGCATTGGTAGCGGGGTGCTTCTGGAATTCTATCAGAGCCGGTTTGATGGGGCTCCGCTGCCCCGGACCTGGATGTTTTCCGTCTTGACGCTGGTTTTGGGCAAGGTTCGTTCCTCTGTTAATAGTTACAGGCCCATTGCTCTCTTGTCGTGTGCTCGTAAGGTTTATGAGAGGATGCTGGTTAGTAGGCTGGTGTGGCAGGTTGACGGCTCTGGTCGTTTGTTCGGTGCCTAGTTTGGCTTCCGGAAACACCGTGGTGCTCAAGATGCAATGTCTGGTATCCGTGTCCGTGTATGCGATGTCAGGTATCCGAGTCTGGTATCCGTGAGGCCTGGGTCAACGACAGCTATGCTGTTGCTGTGTTCCTGGACATTTGGGCAGCTTATGATATGGTCGATATAGCGTGGGTTGGTCATGAATTGGACGGTCTAGAGGCCAGCAGCAAGGTGAGGGAGGCAATTCTGGCTCTCCTGGGTTGGCGTGAATTTGCAACCAGGGTTGGGGATACCTGGTCTGGGGTGAGGATGACAGAGCGGGGCTTGCCCCAGGGTAGTTGCCTTAGTCCGGTGCTCTTCGCTGTCGCCATCAACTCGGTGTTAGTGGAGATGAGCCAGGCGGTTAACGTGGTTGCATATGCCGATGACGTGGCAGTCTGGTTAACGGACTGGGATCTCCCCATGGTGCTGGTGGCTCTGGAGGCTAAGATTGGCATTGGGTCCAGAGCGCTTGCTGCACGTGGCTTGAGGCTGTCTAGTGCCAAAACAGAGATGATGGTCTTCCGGCAGAGACAGGCGTGTGAGGCTTCACTTCAGGTGGATGGCACCCTGGTCCGGTCTTCCTCCAAAGTACGGTACATTGGGTTCTAGCTGGATCCACAGTTGACCTGGGTGCATGACGTTGAGGCGGTCAGGAAGAGCATTGCGGTGTGCCTGAATGTTTTGAAGTCATTGGCTGGTAACAGGTCGGTTGCAAGGCGTCTCAGGCGTATTGTTACCTTTTACAGGGTGTACCTGCGCTCGTGCGCAGATTTCCACATCCCGGTTTTGGCTAGCTCTGGGCGGGCCCTTGGACGAGTTCAGGTGCCCCTGAACAAGTGTCTTCTGTTGGTTTCGGGCTGTATGCCTTCCACACCAGTCGATGCCCTCCATATTGAGGTTGGTGAGTTCCCGGTGGTTTACCGTGATGAGGAGCTTTTGGTTAGGCTTTGTTTGTGTGCCATTGCCAGGGGTCCCGCTGACCCTCTGGCCCGTATCTTACGGGATTATCTGCTGCTGTCTCAAAGGGCGAACTGCTAGGTGCTCCGTGGTTGGGGGCATCCCTTCTCCGTCTACGCAGACTGGATAGCTTCCCAGGTCCGGTTGTGGTCCACCCACCGGCCCCATGGGTGTGGGCGGGGGTGGCTGAATGCAGCTCTTAGGGATCCCTCGGCTCCTGTGCATTTGGGATTGTCTTGTGCTAGAATTTATTGTGACGCCTCCTTCCAGCAGTAGGGGAATGGGGGGGGGGGGGGGTGTTTGCATTCCGAGCTTGCATTGGGAGTTTAGTTACTCGCTAAGTACACTCCCCTCGGCCTTTGTGGGCGAGCTCGTCGCCATCTCGATAGCCCTTGATATTGGTGCTGATCTTCAATTGTTGGAGTTTTGTGTCATGACAGACTCATTAGCAGGGCTTGGATTACTCCGGAAGTGCTTCTGTATGCTGGCGGTGGCTCATCCAGTGGCTCTGGAGATCGGGTGGAAATTATTTGCCTTGGGCAGTCAAGGAGTGACAGTGACCATTGGCTGGGTTAAGGGCCATTCAAGGGAGTTCGGCAACGAGCTGGCGGATGGCTTGGCTCGGCATGGGGCCGGTGGTGGTGGTAGCCTGATTCGTTTTTCTCTGGGCCCACGTGACCTCCGTCCAGTGGTGAGAAGGTCGTCATCTGTTCACTCTTCACCCTTCAACTTCTTGCCCGCGACTTCTGGATGGCCTCGCCCGTGGTGATGCGGGTTTGGTGTCACGCCTACGGATTGGGCATGTTCAACTCCGAGCGCATCTTATTCGTCTGGGTTGGACACGTACGCCTAGTTGTGTGTGTGATAATGGGGATGAAACGGTCCGTCATTTCCTGCTTGAGTGCCTCCACTGGGCTGCATACCGTCGTTTTGTGTTGGGCAGTGGGGCGGCCTCATTGAGTGAGATTTTGGGGCTCCCACCCCATACGGTGTCGGGTCGCCACTCGGTAGGTCAGGTTCTTGGTTTCTGTGGGGCTACTCGGCGTTTTGAGGAGTGACTAGTCTTGCCCCCTTGTCCTTCGCTCGTCTCGGAAGTACGGGTTTTACTGTGGTAGTTATGCGGGCAGCGGTGTTGCAGATGGACTGTTCTGGTGTTTTGGTGTTTTCCTTAGTAAAGCTGTGTGTAGTATGGTTAGCGTAAGTTAGATATAAGTAGAATAACAATGAGCGTGTAGCTTGCAGGCTGTTTGGCTCAATAAACTCAAATCAAATCAAATCACCAATGGCGTTTTCCCAACTTACGGAAAAGAAGCATTACAAATTATTGCATTCTTTTTAGTTAATGCCTCCCCAAACGTCAAACCATAAAAGGCACATATTGGAGTTAAAAGAATGTTTAATACCAGATTTCATTCGTGTCGCATAATTTATTTTATATGAGTGGAATTAGTAGTCAGTAGCCAGTAGCCAGTAGCCAGTAGCCAGTAGTCAGTAGTCAGTAGACAGTAGTCAGCTGAAATCAGTGATCTTCACGGACTTTTATCACATTGATACAGTTTGCATACTTGATCGAAATTTCTTGTCAGGGCACAAAGACTACTAATTTTCACCGATTTTCAAGCTGTTTCGCCGCATAGGTATTGCAGGAATTAAACAATGGCTTTCTTACAATGAAGTTACAATGTAGTATGACAAGTATTGAACTTGGCGGGCGGGCCACTAGTGTGATCCTTGATAATTTAGCAGCAATGCAATTTTAAGTGATAACCCGCCTGTCACTCGTCATGAGTAACCTTCAGTATATCCAGCTGATAGAGCAGTGAGTTTTACAATGTGCTCGCAATGCTCCTGGCGGCAGAATCTGCAATTAAATACATAAGTCAAATCGTATGGTCTAGACTTTCGAGAAGAAGAAGTCGTATTACCAAACGAGCTAGTACATCTGCAATCCCAAAATCTACTATACTAGCAATTAGAAGCACTCATCTATTTATCCCAAATCGTTTATTACTTAAGTTGTTGTTAATATTTTTTTGTACCAACAGAAAGAAACCTTTGAAGCAATTTCACATGCCAGTAGCCGAAGTCCTTTTCACAAAGTAAAATTATACGAAGAAAAGATATTTAAATGGCTCACCTGCTATTCCAAATATTGGTGATCTGGACGATGTTTGAGAGGTCTAAACTAGTCAACGACTGGGAACTTGATGAGCTGGTGTCCAATGATTCAGATGCGTTACGTTTTTTTGCAGTAGAATTCTCATCAAACCAGAGCTGGAAACTAATTGTTCTCATGTGATCATGGGTGATTCAGATAAATGCATGTGTAATAGGAAGTTAAACGAGAACCTCGAGACATACACTTCTTGTAATTACTTTGCAGATATGGTGCAAGTGTATGTCTATTCCGATTGGAATAGTGATGTTACTCATCCAAAGTTGAGTATAAAAGCTATTGATGTGAGCAGTGAATACTTTTACGTTTTATCGAACACAATTTTAAGGTACTTGTCCCTAACAAATATCAAGGATTTCGAGTTTACTACTGAGAGCTTTCAACTTTTCTTTGATGATTCTTGCAATAATGACGACGTCATTTTAAATTTGTCAGAAAATTACACAAAAAACAGAGTTGAAAAGTTCACCATGACGGACAGCTGCATTTACGAGATCATAGGAATGTTCTCTTCATTGTTTCCAGCTTTGCTTGAATTAAAACTGAATGGCAATATTCTCCGTGTTTTTAATTCATCAACACTTTTAGGGCTGAATAAACTTGAAAAGTTAGATTTAAACAGTAACTCGTTAACAGCTTTTGAAAATGACGAAGTTTTTCAAGGTCTCTCCTCAATAACTTACCTAGATTTTTCTAAAAACAATTTGAAGAGCTTAAACGCAAGCCTGTTGGACCCACTCGTAAACTTACAAGTTCTAAATCTGTCCAACAATTATTACCTAGTTTTACACCCAGATTTATTTCAGAAAAATACAGAAATCAGAGTTTTATCATTGTCTGGACGTGTTATGAATAATGCTATTCTCGAAAAGGGAATTTTTAAAGGACTACATAAGTTGGAATTCATTTCTTTAGCTGATAATAAGCTTTCAGAGCTTTCTTTTGGTGTTTTTCCAAGTAATGTCAGTCTAAAGCATTTAATATTGTCATATAACTTGTTCACTAATTTTTCATCAGTGGCAAAGTTGTTCAATAATTTGAAGAAATTAGAAATGTCGGAAAATTGTCTGGACAGTTCCCCGTTATCACTGCCTGCAACTAAAAACATTCAAGATTTTGTATGTGAGGAATGCTGTTTAGACAACTGGGGAGTAGGACAAGTGGCACAATGGGTTACTTCAACTGCTGATTTAAGGGAAAATAAAGTCGATACACTAGATATGAACATCTTAAAAGATGTCATTCATTTAAAAGAAGTATATTTAAATAACCATCGTAATACGAACTTACAAATAAGAATTAATCTCTCATATCCTTTGTACACCAACTCAAGTTTAGGAAGTCCAAGTACTCGATTATATCTATCATATCTTGAATACGACGTATGTGAGTTTGTTACTCTAATGTTGGTGAATTTGAATATAACTCAACACCCAGATGTAAGAATGGTCCGATCCAATGTGTCTTTTATCATTACTTACTTTGAAATAGCCTCTCGGCCCTTCCAAAACATAAATAAAGTATTAAACGATCCAGAATTGTCAAATACAATATGTTTTTTTACTTTTTACTGCCCTGAGAAATGTGAATGCACTACAAAAGGATTCAGTGAAATCATCACAGTTAATTGCAACGGTAAAGAATTAACAGCCTTTCCTAATACCAATGCATTCCACACACCAATAATTTTAGATTTAAGCAATAATAACATTCACCATGTGGAAAATTCACTTTCTAATACATGGAGGATTTTAAGTGAGCTCAACTTAAATAATAACAGTTTAGAGTCTTTAAACGACTTTGGTAATTCTCCTTCTCTTCGGACTTTGGATCTTCAGAATAACAGATTGAAACAGTTTCCATCATTGAGCCAATTACCGCTACAAGTTGGTAACAGACTTCGTTTGTTTCTTTCACACAATCCATGGCAATGTGACTGTGACTTGGAAGAAAAAGTGAAGAACGCATTGCATTCTGCAGACTTTGTGGACTCAAAAGATTTTGGGTGCACTTCCGTATACACTGGACAATATATTTTGTATTTGTTTAACAGCACTGACACTGACCTATGCCCCGTTGATGAATCACATCAACTATTCCTCAAAATTTTTCTACCACTATTATTTTTGTTGATGGTGGCCATCATGGGTGCTGTTATAGTTTATTATCGACACAAGGAATTCATTAAGTTTTGGTTATTTACACGTGGATTTTGTCTTCGTTTTGTGACAGAAGATGACATAGACGAAGATAAGATATATGATGCGTTTGTATCTTATAATTCATTGGACGAAGAGTGGGTATCCCTTAATTTAGTACCAGGATTAGAAAACGAACTCCCCTCATACAAATTATGCCTCCACGATCGTGATTGGCCAGCAGGAGAGTGGATCATTGAACAAATATTTGCATCTGTGAAGCAAAGTCGACGAACTATCATTGTTCTAACGGAGAATTTTGTGGAAAGTGTCTGGAGCCAAATGGAGCTCATGGCAGCGTACAAACAGTCAATTGGAGATCAAGTGAATAGGGTTCTGGTAGTTGTGCCTGGACAAATTCCAGAAGAATCAAAACTTAGTCCAGAATTGAAATCATTTGTTACCTTAAACACTTACATTCAATATGAAAATCCGTATTTCTGGAGGAAACTCAGAAGTGCTATGCCAAGAGTAAAACAGCCATTTGCTAAACCCTCCAACCAGGAAGAAATTGTAACTTGTTTCTAGTAGTGTTTAATGTGTACAGTATTCACTTGAACGTAATAGTAACGTTATGCTCACTAAGATATTTAGTGCCTTATTTTTATTGTAGTTGAAGGTACTAAGTCTAAAGATATCCGTACCTCCAACAGCCCACAATGTTAGAGACAGGTACCAATAATTCAGAGAGAGCAAGTGTAATAGTTTACACTCCATGAAGAATCTCCTTTTAACCAAAACAACTAACAATTCTATCATAAAGTGCAAACAAACTGATTCGTTTATTTTAAATCATTCTTTACAGTTTCAAAAGAACCACAGTTTGTAAGTGAGAGATATTCTATACGTTTGATACATTCTATACATCGCCATAAGTTGTACAACTAAATTTGCGAGTATACGTATGAACATCAGGTACAAACACAAATTATTATAAAAGTGCCACGGGAACCCTAAATGTCGGAAATCGGGCATGGATTAACATATGTGTGGCACCATTCCTTAAATATGTTATTCTTGCTGTATACTTATTTAATTATTTTTCACTAAACAAGAAGGCAACTTCTCACCATCTTCTGCTGGATCACATATTTTTTAAACCAAAATTAAACCCAAAATTATTGTGGAAGCCCTTTTGGGTCCCAGGAAAGGTGAGAGTTTTGACATTTTGGAATACGCCGTAAAGGGCTAAGGATTAATTTGTGTCGAAGTACTGGTCAACACTTTCATGACTGAACAACGTTTTTATTAAAAATAAGGGGTGAACAACGTGTTTGTCGACATTATAATGAATGTGCAATATTTTTACAGACAGATTTGCGTATAAACAATGCTGTTATCAAAACAATAGTGTTTGAAATTAGGCTTACAATTACTTTACTTTCTTTGTCTGTAAATAACTGTAACATTAGCAGCCGTTTCTTCTTCAATATAGCTATTCTGTCTACATATTTTCTGTTTTTATCATAACAATGATGGGTTAATACTGATTTTTATCAACACAATAGTTTGTAAACATTTTTTTATTGATACACTGGTGTACGAACAATGTTTTACGGACAAAATGATTTGTGAATAATGTTTTCATCGACACAATAATGTGCATACAATTTTGTTATTGATACAGTAGCTGAATAATAGTTTATCGATTCAATATTGTATTGATTATGTTTTATTGACACAATAGCGGGTAAACATGACTGCTCAATCTCATATTTGAATGTAATTTTAACAGTTCAAACATCAAGGACTGCGTTGTGAAGCCCTAAGTGCAGCAGAAGGAGATACTAAAAATTGTGGAAATTGTTTGTCATTTTGTTGGGAAGTGATACAAAATCATTACTATATCCCTCATAAAGCATCAACAATACTTATTGTGACTAATGTACATACAGTAACAATATAACAAATGGCTACTCACTAGCCCATATAGAATCGTAAATTGTTTGGTTTCGTTTATCTCTGTTTTTACATGTAACTCATTAATAACACATAAATAAAAATGAAGTAGACCACATTTGTGTGACTTCTGGTTCGTGTATGTTGTTTAAGGCAAATACAAACATTAGGAAACAAAAACCAGCTCTTTCGATGTTTAAGGTAAGGTTTAATTAAACTAAAGTCAAAATGGGAAAGTAAGAACAAGCTTTTCCTGCAAGATTTTTAACATCACAATGTTGCTGCAGTGTTTAGTTCACTAGGAAAGTGTAAATGAAAGTAGATAGGAGTTGAAAAATTTCTGTGAAAGTTGTGACTTCCACCCAAAATCAAAAATGGTTTAAGAGAAGCAACCGAGTTTCCAAAAAAGCCAAACTTAGAAAGTAGTGATATCATTAAACAAAGAAAAGATCGCCAAGGAAAACCCTAATAACCTCCTAACTTTGTCCATTATTATCTCCTTGAATGCACTTGGCACATTGTCTCCACTTTTGCCATTGAGGCAAAAGACCCATAAGGGGGTGCCAACAAACCTTAACAAAAGAACGACTCAAACTGTAAAAGAAAAAAAATACCGTCCTATCTTGGAGGGGGGGGGGGGGTAGAATCAAACCACAGCTCTGTGGAATGGGATGGAGGGGGAAGGGACCGGCACCTGCGTATGTGTGTGTTTTGGAAAACATTAGTTGTATATACTTAATCATCGCCTGTAGCTACATTCGTTTTATTTATTCGCAGGCATTTGTACACAGTTAATCAAAACGCCCATATAATATACATAACGATACCAATGAACTAACATATAGAAAAACTACACTCGACTTACAAGAGTGCTCCACATAATAGTACTTTGCTCACGCCCGCTCTATCATACAATTTATTTGACTTAAATAATAAACTACCTTTTTTACGTATTACTAGTTTCGTAGCATTACACTGCTGTTGAAATTGTAGAGTATGTTGAAGTTAGTACTTTACAATCCTACGGCTTAGGAATCGAAGTTTGTGCAATTACCTACATTTGAAGTTATTATGGTCTATACTTTCTTTACATCATAAATTTATAAATCAGAAATGCAAATCAAATCAGCTATATGAAATAAATGATTGATCCGTTATTCGTACAATACATTAAAAGAACGTTGTATTTCTGTAAACAATTAACATTTTACACTGTATGAAAGTGTGCAACTAATAAAACAAACTAACCGAAATTAACCACTAATTTGCAGTAGTAATTTGCTGTACTGCATATCAATAGTTAATTTGTGTTATTAGTAATGCAATTTCACAGTGTAACTAGGACAAAAGGGACAAAATTCACTGTTGGGCTGGGAGCCTCTTTGTCCCCAAAATTGTTTACTTATTGAGGAGGGGCCCAACATTTTGCTTTTGCACCCCTCCTCTGAAAAAGCTAGGAGTAATTTTTAGGTGGATACAGTGTGAATTTGGTTAATTTTTTTTATTAGTTGTGCAATTTCCACTGTGTAGTACCAAGAATTTGTAGGGTTAGAGAGGAGAATTTGTAACTCTAAAAAGGCCCTATTGAAACGTGTTACATTCATTCCTATTATTTCCATCCGAGTTTTCAGAGGGTGCCACGCGTTCCACCTGGTAACTTTTGTTCATTTTTCAGCCCAAATCTAAAGTAAACTAAATTACAACTAAGCTAAACTAAATAATAATTAAATACGAGCTAGTTTCGTTTAGTTTAGTTTAATTTTAGGCTGAAAACTGACTTGAAATTCCCACATAAAACTCATGGCGCCCTCGATACACTGAGACGGACCTAATAAGAATGAATCTAAGACGTTTCTGTAAGGGGTCTCTGTCACACATTCTCCTCCCCAACCATATAAATTCTTGATAGTACGCAAGTAGTTTACAGAAATACTATTCAACGTATTGACCGAAAGAATGTTCCAGAATAGAATAATGTTTAGTTAGGACTGCCTTCCTCTTCCTCCGGCCCCCCCCCCCCCCCGCTCCTCCTCTCGTCTTCGTCTCGTCCTACACTTCTAAAATTGAATTAAACTATTTTCAATATATTCTGAGGGGTGCCCAAACTTTTTTTGGTGAAATTAGCTATACTAGTTGAACCGAGTAATTAGGCAAATCTCAACGTTATTCACACCTTTTTTTCAACTAGAAAACTTCAAGCTGTGTTACTAATAGCAACTTTTATGTTTCAGTCTCCCGATCAAACAAAGATTCGGCATTTTCTGTCGCATTGATAGATATCATCAGATGACAGAAAACAGGCTAACTGTCATAGCTGTAAGGCCATGCTCATACATACATATTTTATACAGGTAGGGCTTACGTTAATGTTATCGATTAATAATAATACTACATTTACCATGATAAGTGTATGGAAGACGGAAGGGTTATGAGCCACTTATACCGTTCCATTGCTAGATAAAGGGGTATTTTAGTTACGAAGCCCTCGTGATAAATAACCTCCGAAAATTAATATTGGCGGACGACACACTTGCGTGTGTCTTAATAGCCACAGCCGTGTTTGATACCCTAAATCTAGAAGAATGGTGCAATGAATTTGTCTCATAAGCTAAAAAATCAAGAACCACAAATTACACATCCCAGTCCTTGCAAATTTTGAGCTGACTGCTGTGGACAGGTGGGAAACCAGCAGGACCTGATCCCTGACCAGACTACCAGAAGTTTAAAGTTGCACAATATGTTGCAGCATTCCAACCTTCAAATTCAGCTTAGTTTAAAGACATGGACTACTTTTTGGAACCATCGCTTTCTGTGTTGTGTCAAATTGCAACCATCTGTTATAAACATGGGTTCCTAATATGTTAATAGGAAAAGGGCTCGCTTTGTCATAGCATGGGAGCAAAATCATCAAAAATGTTTAAAACCTGGCGCTAGGTTTTCTGAAAGCACACTTTACGAACTCCACTCACAGGATCTTAGTGGCACGCATAAAACATGGTATTCTTCAAATTATTACAGTTCCTGGTGTTGCATCTCAAACAAAAAGCGTTACAGTAACAGTAACTATCGCTGAACTCTTCGTACGATTGTTTTTGTTTTTTGCTAAAGAAAATGTCTTAGTGCTATTACATACAGTATGATACTACTGACGTACATTGGTTCTTCGTCTGCTTGAAATTCATGATAGTTAACCTCCGTAGCCTTTGTTTTGAAGTCTAGTAGATAATGAGGTCCATAGCACCAAGTCACTGTTGTTAAACTTTAATAACTTAGCAGCAATGCAATGTTTTAAATTTACAACCTGCGTGTCACTCGTCATGAATAAATTACAGTTCATCCAGCTGATAGAACTGTGAATTTCACAGTGTGCTCCCTGTGCACCTGGTGGCAGAATCGGCAGTTAAATGCATGATGTGTCGAAACGTATGGTCTAGCCTTTAAATATTTTCGTATAGTTACGAGACGGATTCGGACATCTACCATCATAGAAGTCTAAAAATCTAGCAGTTACAAACACTCAACTATTTATCCCAAATTGTTTAATATATTACTAAGTTACTGTTATCATTTTGTTTATCAACAGAATGAAGCCTTTGAAGCATTTTTAAGTATCGGTAGCAGCAGTCCTTTTCACAAAGTGAGATTACATGAAGAAAAGGCATTTAAATGGCTCAGCTGCTGTTTCAAATATTGGTGATATGGACGATGTTTGAGAGGACTAAACTAGTCAGCGACTGGGAACTTGCTGAGTTGGTGTCCAATGGAAGCAGATGTGAAAAGTTTTTTTGCAGTGGAATTCTAATCGAACAAGAGCTGTCAACGAATTGTTCTCATCTGATCACGAGTGATTCAGATGAATGCATGTGTTATAGGAACTTAAACGGGAACCTCGAGGAATACATGACTTGTAATTACTTTGTAGAAATGTTGCCAGTGGATGTCCATTTTAATTGGAACACTCATGTTACTCGTCCAAAGTTGACTATATATGCTGCTAATGCGAACCGTGGAAACTTTTATATTTTATCGGACAAAATTTTAAGGTATTTACCCCTGACAAATATCATGGATTTCGAGATTACTGTTAGTAGTCATTCACTTTTCAATGACGCTTCTTGCGATAATGACGTTTTATTAACGACCCCCATTTTAAACTTGTTAGAAAATTACACGAAAAATAAAGCTGAAACGTTCACCATGACGGACAGCTGCATTTATAGGATCACCGGAATGTTACCTTCAGTGTTTCCAGATTTTCTTGAATTGAAACTGAATAACAATGGTCTCCGTGTTTTTAATTCATCTACACTTGTAGGGCTGAATAAACTTGAAAAGTTAGATTTAAACAGTAACTTTTTAACAGCGTTTGAAAATGAAGAAGTTCTTCAAGGTCTCTCCTCAGTAACTTACCTAGATATGTCTAAAAACAATTTCAAGAACTTGAACGCAGGCTTGTTGGACCACTCGTAAACTTAGGAGTCTTAAATCTGTCCAAAAATTTTAACGTAGGTTTACATCCTGACTTATTTCAGAAAAATAAAAAAATCAGAGTTTTAACATTGTCTGGACGAGTTATGAATAATGCTGTTCTGGAAAAAGGAATTTTTAAAGGACTACATAAGTTGGAATTCATTTCTTTAGCTAATAATGCGCTTTCAAAGCTTCCTTTTGATGGCGTTCCAAGTAATGTCAGTGTAATGTAATTTGAAATTGTCATTTAACTTAATCACTAATTTTTCATCAGTGGCAAAGCTGTTTAATACCTTGAAGACACTAGAAATGTCGGATAATTGTCTGGACTATTCGTCTCTATCACTTTCTGCTACTAAAAACGTCCAAGATTGCCTGTTTTGCTGTTTAGACAACTGTGGAGTAGGAAAAGTGGCACAATGGGTAACTTCAACTGTTGATTTTGAATTCAATGAAGTGGATAAACTAGATATGAACTTATTAAAAAATGTCATTCGCTTAAAAGAAGTATATTTGAGTTCGTATTTTGGTAAGAACTTACAAATAGGAATTAACCTCTCATATCCTTTGTCCACCAACTCAAGTTTAGGATGGCCAAATACACGATTATTTCTATCATATCATGAATACGATGTATGTGAGTTTGTTACTCTAATGTTGGTGAATATGAATATAACCATGAGTCCATGAAAAGTTCCGTAGGAACGATGAGTAACAGACTTGTATTAGGATGGTGTCCTAGCGTTTGACCGATCACAGAGACTCGTCTCGACCACCTTTGGAACTCAGTGGCGTAACTAAAATCAGGCAGAGGAGGCAGCCGCCTACGGGCCAACCGACTTTGGGGGGGGGGGCCCTCTCCCTGGCCTCAATTTAATTTTTTTTTTTTGTTGTTGAGACCGCCAAATAATTATAACCACCACGGGCCGACTAGCAAGCTGCGGCAGCTATGCAGTCCAAAGAGGGCTTTTCCGGCATCACTAACCCATTAGAAGTCTTCCGCTTTGGCAAAGCCTCCTACAGCACAGGTGTGCGTCGAAAAATCAATATTCGACGGCGGCAAAAATTAATTTTTTTCGCGGTGGTAGCGGCGTAAATCGGGGGCCCGCCGATATTAGGAGGACAACGGTGACTTTCCAAAAATGTAGGTGGTGTTAACATAAAGTATACAGAAATAAACCTGAATAAAATTTTTCTGTTAATTTGTTTAAATACGTTTTGTTATTTGTTGCCGATTATTATTTCTATATCAAATTTTGTAACAACACTTTGTACTACAATTGTTAACAACAACGGCAAAATTAATCGGCGCTGGCGCGCCGTTAACGTCTTAACGATGGCTTCAGTGACGCCCTACCACGGACCAAGTTTTGCTGCCCCATTGCATTCTGTTCGTTTTGGTTTTGGTA
This sequence comes from Lithobius niger, assembly GCA_023313725.1. Classification (NCBI taxonomy): domain Eukaryota; kingdom Metazoa; phylum Arthropoda; class Chilopoda; order Lithobiomorpha; family Lithobiidae; genus Lithobius; species Lithobius niger. The sequence goes on along the minus strand of JAHWFP010095358.1, from coordinate 24,940 downwards.
GCCTGCTATTAGCTTGTTGTAAAACGTGGGATCTACTGCTTCGTCTAATTCATTTGAATCTTTATAACATCACAATCCGTCATACAACCGAATTTTAGAGCAGATATGACAACGATTTGTTGGATAAACTCGGGCAAGCTAGGCATAATTCATCAAAGGCTTCGTTCGCTAATACTGCGGGATACGATAGCAGTGAGTGAGCCGTATACTAGTTAACAGTTTTTTCCGTGTTTTGAATATGTTATTGTGAGAGATGTGCTCCGTAGTGATACCTAGAAGGATACAGCCGTTGATTTCAACATCATCGAAAGTCAAGCAGTGGTATACATTGTGCCATGTGCAAGGTAAGAAAATCTTTTCGTATTTGCTTTGCATGACGATCAAGTGCCTGACCGATCGGCCGAGTTCCTGTCGTGCGCACATCGGTTTTCCCACCACGTGGCTTGTTCCTGTGTTGCCCTAATATAATAAATGCGAGCTGTGTTATTTCAAACCAAGTCGGTTGGGAGTTGTTTTGACACATTTTAGTTAATTTACTTGCTGCCTGACTTGTAATTAAGAAAAGAGAAGATCATGTTATCTATTTAAATTGTTGATTTTTTAAACAAGTGCTGAATGTAAAAAAGGTTGTGTGGCATTCCTAGAACAAATATTTAAAATACATTTTTTATAATTAATTTACTGGGGGGTAGTGTGAGGGTGCACTCAAACACTTGAATTAAAAAAAAATGGTCATCGCACAGATTAAATAATATTCTTTAAAATAAATTCGTACAGTTTTTTCATGCAACACTAACACATGGTAGGCCTATGTTGGTTTGTTGACGGTTTGCACGCAAAAGTCAAACACGGCTTTTGACTTTTGCGTGCGTACCACGTCAACGAATAAACGTTTAACAATGAGGAAAAAATGGTCCAGTCGTTGATTAAAATACAAATAGTGCGATTGAAAGTTGTGAACTTATCTATTAATCCAAAATTAAGAACTGCAGTGCTATGACAATTTGCAAGCAGTTGCCTTAAAACGACCTTCAAGCGAGGAAGGAGTTTTGTTTCTAATGCCAAGGCCGACTGAACGTCAGTTCATGTGCTTGTCGGGAAATTAACGCCTCTTAAGCATTGCTTTGCTTAGCAATGCTAAAATTAAAATAGGATTTTGGTGATAATATTGAATCAACTGACCTGGAGCTGGGATGCGAAATCCGTAGCTTCTCTTGTGACTAGTAGCGGAATATAAAGTCAGGGTACAGCGTGGCTACTCCCACGTCCAACTTATATGTTTGCATTTAAAAGCTCCTCGTATATTTATTTAATACTGCCATACAATTATTATTGCATTGGATTAAAATACTTGGCGTCGAATGGAAAACACTTACTGCTGTAGTGTTGAATTGGGTTTCTTGGCCACTCCACCGTGAAACTGATAGCCTAATAACTTTTATTTTACTCAGAATAAGGAAATTCGGTGATTAGACCGACAGTTTTATGTGTGCTGGGCAAGGTAAAATTACGTCAGCCTTAGTGTTGTTACTAAGCCACGGAAGCAGTTTTTTTTTTGTTTGATCAAACTCCTCTCGCCAAACTTCTTTGCTTTTTACCCTCAATGTTCTGCATGTTTTGGTCTAACCTTTTTTAGAATGGGTTATGAATTGTTGTAAAAGTTGTACTAATGCAAGTAAATAATGAATTCTTAATCATTAAATTTTACGTTTGTTCTGCCAACCATGTAAGAATACACATGGCGGTGTCCACGATATCCACGCGGGGGAAGGGGGGGGGGAGAACACTAATTGGATCACTTTTTTTCATTATTGCGTAATGCCTGCATTGCGGCATTGTCTGCTGTGCTATACTACTGTGCATGGCGTTAACCTCGCGGCGTTTTTCACGTGTGTTTTTCATGTGACGGCAATTTTTCCGTGGTATATTGTCGTCGCGCGGCGTTATTTCCATGGGTTTCCATGGGTTATTTCCATGGGTTTTTGGGTTCCCATGGGTTTTGTGTATGGACTGAATGGAAATTGTGTGTGGAACAGTGTGCGTGTTGTGTAACTGCGCCAGTAATATGGTAACCCTGTTGGTGGTCGACTGATCGTTTGTTATAAGACGCATTCGTGAATTTTGTCACACAACATGAGCAGCAAAAAGCGTTGCATGAGTGGCGCGCAAAAACGAAAGAAGAAAAGAACAGAAGAAGAACAGGTTGGTAAATTAACAAAGCTCGCCTCATTCTTTCAACAAACTAAAGAAGACAATGCTCCTGGTTTACCTGCAGTAGTTGTTTTAGACAATCAAAGTTCAATTTCAAATCAAACAATGATGATGATGATGCCCAATTCGATGATCGTTCGCCAGCCTTACTGAGTTATGACAAAACTACACGGAGCCCTAAACTTATTAATGAAGTTAACAAATCGCTGGCAGCAAATGAAAGTGATGCATTTACAAACGCTGAAGTTGTCGTTGTGCCAGATTCAAATACAGTTAATCTGTGTACAATAGAATTTCCAACTGATGTGGGTTATTACCAAAATCATATTATGACTACAGAGGATAAACAATTTCTTATTGAAAATGGATCCTGCAGACCAAATGGACCCTTTTTGAAAGATAAAAGTGGACGGAGCTTTAATAGTTCTCATTACTACACCACAACAAAAGCAGGATTGAAAATGTTACAATCTTGGCTGTGTTTCTCAAATAAACTGCTGAAATATTTCTGTGAGCCATGTTGGCTGTTTGGCAATAAAAGCACTCCAAATCAAGAATGGGTTGAAGGGTTCTCTGATTGGCACAACATAGGCAGGGGAATTAAAAGACATGAAGAATCTACAGAACATAGATACGCTTGTACTGCTTTTTCTATCTTTAAGCAGCACGGCACTATTAATGAACAAGAGGAACGTCAAATTAGAGAAGAAGAAAATTACTGGAAAAAGGTTTTGGATCGCATTGTTCACGTAATTCTAACTTTGGCATGCAATGATATACCATTTAGAGGACATCGCGAGTATGAGGATGTATCAAAAGGAAAATTCCTTGCTATTGTTAAAATGCTAAGCAAGTATGACTCAATTCTTGCTGAACTTTTACGGAAACCCTAAGGGTCCATCAAGTACTTGAGTCCCCAAATACAAAATGAGCTCATTGAGGCTCTTGGAGAGAAAATCAAAAGTGACATATTAGAAGATGTACGTAAATCTCTCTTTTTTACTTACATCACAGACTCAACTCAAGATATTTCTAAAGTTGACCAACAGAGCACTGTGTATAGATACGTTAAACTAGAAGAAAACGAGCAAGGTGTGCCCACGGATTTTGAAATATGTGAAAGTTTTGTTGGATTTAAAGAAATGACAGGTCAGACAGGTGCTGAGATGGAAGAACAGGCATACAGCAATTTCGGAAAAAATAATTTAAATATAAAAAAGCTGAGAAGTCTAGGATTTGAAGGCGCTGCAAATATGAGTGGAGCATACAATGGACTGCAAGCACGCATTAGACAGTCAAAACCATCGGTGATTTACGTACACTGCAGCACGCACAATTTAAACCTAGTGATAAACGATTCAGTGATGCAAATCAAGGAGATACGTGATTTTTATGACAAAGTAGAGTGTTTGATTGTATTTTTTTCTAATAGCATTAAGAGATGGTCGCAACTGAAGGCGTCAAGTACTGTGTGTGTAACTCTTAAAAGACTATGTTCTACCCGTTGGTCATCACGCCACGATTGCTTACGTGCCTTACGTACACTATACAAAGATGTGATGCTCTCTTTAACTTACTGCATATTACAAGGACGCAATGCGGCAGAGAGAAATGTAGCACTTGGATTGAGAAATTATTTTGAACGGTTTGACACTATAGTGATGGTCGTTATGGAAACCCAAGTCCTCAATTCATTAAACACAGTCTCTCAGTTACTTCAAACAAGTGATGTTGATCTCAGCAAAGCTTCTTCTATGCTTTCCACAGTCCTTAAGAGTATGCTGTCCATGCGCGATGACTTCAGCGATGTGATGAAATCAGCAAATAACTTGGCTGAAGAGTGGGGCCTCAAACCTGAATTTTCAAAAAAGCACGTCAAGAAAGTGCCAAAATTTATTGATGAACTGAGTTGTGATGAACGATTGCTAGATCCTGAAAAACACTTCAAGAGTCAAGTATATTATGAACTTCAGAACAGATTTTCTGGACTAAACGAAGTGGTGGAGTTGTTCACTCTGATTTTTCCTCAACAAATTTGCTCTATGACAGATTTGCAGCTACAATCTTCAGCTAAAAAACTGTTGAAGAAATACAGTGATGATCTGTCTACTACACTGCTTAATCAAATACTAGATTTAAAACTTACATTCAGCAAGGAGTTAGCACAAATGAACTCTGTGTTTGAGTTAACAAAGTTTCTGTTTCTGGAAAATCACGTTGTAGCATCAAGTTTTTCAAAAATTTGCAGTGCATGCTTACTATTTCTGACGATTCCTGTGACTGTTGCTTCGGCGGAGAGATGATTCTCAAAACTCAAACTTATTAAAACATATTTACGCAGTACAATGTCTCAGAACCGTCTCTCTAGTCTGGCACTAATCTCTAAAAAACGAAATAGAGCATTGAAAATTGACACTTCGGACATTGTCAGTGAGTTTGCAAACCGAAAGGCCAGACGAAAATTGTAAAGTATCACATCGTATACTATCAGTTTGTTTTAGGTGAATAGAACCAACTTAACATTTACATGTATTCTAATTTTCCAACAATTTTATTTTTTTTTAAAGTTATTGATGAAAGTTCCGTAAAGTTTTCCTATGTGGCAAAAACTTAATTGTATGTGTGTGGGGGGGGTGTGGGTGGGGGGCGGGGGGGGGGACAACATTGGGCTCTTGCCTTATGTGGAAAAAATGTTTGTTATTGTGGGGCCTCATCTGGGCTTTTGCCTCCGGGCCCCGATTTTGAAGTTACGCCACTAAAAGGGCACATCTGCAGAGCTATACCTGTAAAACGAGCTAAGAACCAGCTTCATAGGACAAATTGTTTGACCTCTAGAGAGGACAGACGAAAGGTACATCCCCAGAACAAGACCAAGACCAAGAAGTTTTCTATTTGGCCCCTCTCTGTATCTCGAGTTTGGCTCGCCCGAATTTCACAATTTTTGGACTGCAGACAGGCCTTGACTAGTCAAGGCTAGATTCCAAATTTGGTTTAAAGATGTTTACTTCTGACGGAGTTATAAGCTCTCAAAAGTGAAAGTTTAACACAGAGATCCTAGGTCGACCCTTACTAACACTGGCTATCGCCAGTGTTAATATCGAGTGCATATCTGGAATTTCGTTCTTCATAATATTCTGGCAGTTATGTTTCATGGTGGGGTTATAGGATGTATCATCGTTTCCGCACGAAGTCCCCCCTCCACCTCCAACCAGTTCTGATTGCATAGTCATAAAATATCATAGCCCGATATACGGTTCATTCCAGTAAGTTGTGCTCGATGTATGGTACATTCCAGTAACGTGCGCTCGATCAGACAAATTCGCTTGTGCACTCATAACACTTGCGTTCGTACCAACGATTCATTTGGCCAGAAATTTCTCTCTGGGGGGGGGGGGGGG
>JAHWFP010095358.1:234-19231 GCA_023313725.1 Lithobius niger | reverse complement strand
CCGGGGGGGGGGGGGGCAAATTGCTGGGCACAGAAAACATGTTTGGCGGGAATTGACTCTTCACCCCAGACACAGTCTCGTATTAAATCGCCACTGGTAGCATTGTAAAATATTTAAACAGGAATAAAAATAGACTCATTTTTCGGAGATGATCAGACACAGATCATCAGTCGATCCACGAATGACTGCGTTTAATTGATCGCCTGAAACTTAAATAATTGTTTTCGTATTTAAATATTTTGAACTGCACCAGTGGCGATTAGCTAACAAAAGAAAACACTAAAGCTTGAGAAACAACAAAATGGGACAGTACATTTAAATGACAGAGCAGATAGGGCAAAAAATCATTAAGAAAAACAAAAAAATGAGACTTGAACTTATACGTGTTAATTTCAACGAACACTCCTGTTTAAACCAACCCACATGTGATAAAACATAAGATCTACAGAAGCCAGAACTAGACGCAGGGGTAAGGCCGGCTGCACACCGCATCGAACGTATATGCAAAGACGCCCTATGTCTTGTCGCATGTCCATTACAAAACGTTTTACCCTAGGGCCAAATTCATAATGACGGCTCAACTCAAAGCCAGAGCTGGTACTTTGCTAAGTCAGGGCGAAGCCTGAGCCGAGATCAGACTCACTTTGGTATACATAATCAAATCCAGGCTCAGACTTATCAAAGTAAAGCTTTGGCGTGAGTTTGAGCCAAGCTCACACCTAGCAAAGCACAGCTTTGATGGATCCATGGAAACACAAATGCACAAACAAATAAATAATGGGGAAAAAAATCATAATAATAATAATAATAATAATAATAAAATTTAGAAAGAAAAAAAAATGTATGAAGTTTACACTTGTAAACTTGTTTTTTTAGTAATACAATAGAGCATACAATACAATTACTGGCTTTATATATATTTCATTTTTATAATTTTGAAGACAAGCCATTGATATTTAACAAGAATTTATTCTAAAAAGAAACGTGTGATGAAACTCGAAGCTAACACCAAATATCCTGAACCAGGTCGCTGAACCAGGTCGCAACTGACAAGAAAGGGAAGCCCCCACATTGAGGCATTTGGATCATCCTTTTTGAGCATGAGCCACGACTTGGCTTTGCCATTATGCATACGAAGTAAACGAGGCTCAAACTTTGTAAAGTCGTTCTCACAGTGAAGCCTGAGTCCGTGCTCAGCTCATGCTATGGTGTCCGTGCTCGAGCTGATGCTTAGCTCACGCTGAACTGTCATTATGAATATGGCCCTAAGGGGGTTTTATGACTGCTTGCACGCTCCGTTTCCTTCAAGATGAAAGAGTATTATTAGGAGTTTGCTTTGACACACGGTGTGCGGCTCGAAAAGCAAAAGCACATGCTGGGCCGGATTCATAGGGGGGCAAAGGGAGCAATTGCCCCGGGCCCTCCCCAACCAAAGGTGCCCCTTTTATACAATTAAAAAACATCACTGTCAGAGGTATATAAAGCATATAACGAAGTTAGGCTTCGACAAAACATGTTGTTGCAGTAGGGATGTGGAACGAAGTTTTCTTTCTATAAAATTCCACTTTTAAAATTATGGATATGACATCATGTAGGTCGCTCGCGCGTTGCAGGGAAGCACTAGCCTCGGTGAGGCTCTCTCACTCCAGCCTATAAAGTTACGTAACTTTGCCTCGAAACTAATTTTTGACCAACACACAATTATTGTAAATACCTAAGAAAGATGTAATCTTTTTGACTGATCGTGAAAGAAGCTCCTAGGATTGCCAGAAACTGATTAGCCACGTGAATCTTTTTTAAAAACGTATTATTTTCCTGAATTTTTATCTCCTGAAGTTCTTTCAATCATCATAGGGCCTTCTTACTGCGTTTAGACCAATCAGAAACTTCCTAAATGTAACTAAAGTGTAGGGCAAGATTTACCATACATCATTTTCTACTTCTGCTATGCTTCTATAGACGTAAGCTATTAGTTTCTGGAAATTTATATGTAAATTGTATAAATTTGGTGAATTATTGTATTTTATTTTCTGCGTTAGAGGGGCCAACCAAACCTGAAGTGTCCCGGGCCTCCCAAGGCCTAAATACGGCCCAGAGCACATGAACATGTAAAGCATCAAGTAAGCCACAAGATAAAATGTGACGTTTCGTCTCAACTAGTCAGTGCCGTTATCAAGCATATAAATTCTTATAAATTGCTTAAATACATTAAAATAATCAAGGCACAGCTTAAAAAAAATTATGTTTAAACCCATTTTCACCGGAGCAAACCAGGCAGGGTCGTTCTGAACCCAGGGCATTTTTTTATTCTTCGTTTTGAAGTAGATCCCGTCAATTACCGTGTAACGTGCTATGTCGCCCGCACCATGAGCTTTATATTATAATTATGCGTGCCAATATCACCCGTATCTGCCTTTGGCCCCTCCTCTTTAGAGAGATATTCACCAGCTTCCATGGGGACACTCACTTTCCTAGTTCTGGATAATCCAAATCTTTTGAGCAATGCATCTATTCTATATACGTACGCTGATGAATACTGTAAGTTCCTTCGAGCTGCTGGAACTCAACTCCTAGGAATTTATACAAAATTCCAAGGTTTTTCACATCATACTTTAAAGAGATCATGCTGATAACTTTATGCAGCTTTTTTGAATCCCGGGCAAATATGGCCAAATCGTCCACATAGACCAGTACAATCGCTCGCCACTTGTAGATGGACACACAATTTCTGGACTTGATGAATCCAGAAGAAATAAAGGCTTTGTCTAGCTCTTTGAACCATAATCTTTCTGACTGATGTAGGCCATACATAGCGCGGTGTAGCTTCCATATCATACCAGGTCCTCTGGCATATCCTTGGGCAGGGCGGATGAAGGTATCACTATCTAAATATGCATACAGATACGCACATCGTACATCAAGATGACAGGTAACCCAACCCAGACAGGCTACTAAAAGCACATAGAAGAACCGAACAAGTGCTATGACGGGGGAATATATATCCTCATAGTCTAAACCAGGACATTGCGAGGAGCCTTCAGCCACTCACCTCGCCCGGTGTAGGGCAATTGCACCATATGCATCACGTTTGATGGCGTAAACCCAGTGAGATACTATCACTTTCGCTGATTCTGGTTTCTCGGACATCTGTACGGGAGTGAAAACGTCCCGCTGGGCAAGCACTGAGACCTCATCATCCATTGCTTTCTTCCATTCTTGGGCTTGAGGGGAATTTATGGCCTCGTTGTATGTCGTCGGTATAACCACTTCAGCACAGTGTGCTTCGTAGGCAACAGTTTCATCTGGGGTAGCCAGGTTTCCTACTTCGACATGGGTTCCGACATCCTGTTCCACATCAGGTCCAATTGCTTGCATGGCATTGTTCCTATTAAAATCAAACATGTCTGCCTCGTATGGCATCCCCTCCTTTTCACAGAATTGTCTTACATCTGGATATGAGAGCATACTGGGTCCTTCCCGATATCTATAATAGACATATTTCTTCCCTGTAGTGGCACCGGACTTCCTTTCGACAACTTCACGTCTCCATCCTGGGGCAATCAAAACATCTCCACGAGCAGGAACCACTTCAGACAATGGCGGAATGTAGAATCCTCCCTCCTCAAGACGCACACTGACAGAGGTATGTAAAACTCACTCCTGGTCAGCACCCGGCATTTCAAAAGGTTGAAATACTGTCTTCCTAGCATTTCGAAGGGCTTCAACACCAAAGCGCTTCTCATCGAAGCGTAAGCTTGCCGTCTCCTTGACCTCATAACCCTTGTCTGGTAACCAAACACGGTAACCATGAGTCTGTAATGTGTATCCCACTAGAATACCTAGTCGTGCACGTATCTGTAGTTTCGTGCGATGGGGTCAGTCCACATGTACGAAACAAAGACTTCCCAAACGACACACATGGTGCACTGCAGGTTTCTTCTAAAACCATACTGCATTGGGCAGTTCTCCATTCAATGTGCTGTGAGGACAATGATTCCTTAAATAGACTGCTGCAGCCAATAGTTCTCCCCACCATTCTGCAGATAACTTTGAAGCGGTTAACAATGTTCGAACAGAATCCAAAAGCGTACGATTCAATCGTTCGGAAACGCCGTTCATTTAGGGACTATAAGCATTTGTTCTCTCCTCTATAATCCCTAAGGCATCCAACTTGGATTTGAAATAACCAGCGCAGTATTCCATTCCTTGGTCAGTCCATAAGCGGCAAATCTTCTAGTTCAGCTCATGCTCTACTTGTGCTCAATAGTTTTCAAAACAGGAAAAGGCTTCATCCTTGGCTTTCATTAAAAAGACTTGCGAACATCGAGAAAAATCATCAGTAAACGATATAAAATATCGGGCGCCCCCACATGACGCAACGGGCGACGGCCGCCAAACATCTGAATGGACCAACTGTAGGCAGTGTTGCGTGCGTCTTTCAGAAACACAACATGTTTGGAGCGGGTTGATTTACCAATACAACAAGACAGACAATCAGGAGAATCTGACGAGAGCTTTAATCCTCGAACTACCTCATCTTTGGCAGCTTGACGTAGCACACGGACATTAGGGTGCCCCATCCGTTCATGCCATAAGGCTGTGTCCGTCAACTTTCCCGGGATTACTTCAACAGGCATAGCAACTTGTTTGAGTACAGCAGCCAAGCTAGTTTTTACAAAGTTCAAAACTCTCGGTGTCTCCTCACAACTTGAACTGGGGTTCCATATGTTCACTCGCAGAGGCCTGTCGTGCTTCCATGATAAAGAAATTGCCTCTCACTGGAACTGGAACTAAAAGGGTACCATTAGAGCGTAGGATTGTGATACCTTTATCGTACGATCCAAATCGAAAACCAGATAAATAACATCTGATACCAGATAACAATTTCTTATACATATTTGGAGCATACAGGATGTTTTTCAACGTTATCTTGGCATTGTTTTCTGTGGCAATGAGATCGATATCCCCGATCCCAACAATGGACGAGGCTCCTTCGGTTACTTCTGCAGGTGGATACGACACTTCACGATAAGTTGTAAAACATTCTCTGTCAGGACAAAAATGTTCTGTAGCGGGTGGATCCAAATGCCACTCCTGAACATTAACTGATGCTGCATTTGCTTTGGCATAAAAGGCACGTCCACTAGTAAACCCTGACTGATCATCCCCATGTCGGACTGATGACGTCTTCGGATAGCAACAGTTCCGAGCGTAGTGTCTTTCTTTGCCACAATTCCAGCACCCAAGTACCGCTTGCCTTAGGTATTAGGGAGTGAAGACGTACGATTGTTATGACGAGATTGGCTACGTTTTCGATATCTGGCCTGCCTCCCTGGTGTAGGCACAACTGCCTGTAGGGCGCTTGTTGCTGTTTTAACAATTCCTAGGAGACATCGTCGGTCAAACTCTGATAGCAATCGTACTTTCACTATTAATGATGTAAAGTCTGCATCAGATAAGGCGTACAACCTCTCAGTGACAGAATCCCAATTCGACGAGAGGCCACACAATATTTGATATGCAATTTTGTCGTCTGTGATATATTTTCCTGCTTCTGTCAAATCTGCTACTGTATTAAACACTTTTGCCAGATACCTGGCCATGGTATCACCATCTTCCATCTTTAATAAGACGAAGGCCTTCCGTAGGTGTCCGATACGCGCTTTAGATTTTGGCTCGTATACATGTTGCAATATATCTCAGGCTTTTTTTGGCGTATCAACTGTTTGCAAAAGAGACTTCAATGGAGCGCTGAATCCTATGGCTATTGTGGCTAGCGCCCTCGACTTCCTTTAAGAATGTCGAGCCGTTTCAGCACGTGACGCCGCAGCCGTGGGTGCAACCTCCGTACCATCTATGTATCCATACAGGCCACGCTCTCTTAAGAACATACTGATATCAAACTTCCATGTCCGATAATTAATGTCTGTCAGTAAAGGAAATCGCATTGTTGTCCCACCGGTGAACATGTCTTCATCTCCAGTCAACATGTTCGCAAATAAGACATTAACTGCTACCAACAGTACTGGCACAACCTTACAAGCTATCCACAGAATACCACAGGACTTGTAGTCGATAATCCTACTTCAGGATACCACCAAACTGTCAAGGTCAAAGTCACACCAAACTGTCAAAGTCAAGGTCAACATTGGAAGTAGGCTAATTATAATTTTGGGCAATTTATTTCTCACTGTGTACACTTCTTAGGCAGTCTTTGAAAGTAAACAGGGCCCATAATCTTGTTAATTCTGTAGAGTAGGCAGTGGATTTGCACTAAGAACGCCCCAACACCTTGTCAGGTCAAACGTCCAAGCAACCCTAAACCAAAAGTTTTCTGAGTCCTTTAAACTCTGTTTGCATAAACTTGCTTATGCTATTCACGAGACAAACTAAATCTTCTAAATAGCATGTGGATAATTGATGGATGGCAGTAGGTAAACAAAAATGATAAGGCTTGTCAACTGCAGCTGTGTTGAAGCTCAAACCTCATGGAGGTAGCCATGACACTTTATGTAACTCATTTGCATAATGCACAATACAAGTATTTCCATTGGCCATCAGGGGGCAGTAAAACACAGAGGGCTTCATTACAAAAGGCAAAATAAAGTAATGACACAAAATCATCAAACACGTCTTAATAGTTTAAACTACTTGTTTCAACTAATGTATAATGAAAGGATAGACAATACAAAAATAAACAATCCGGTTTTTCATTTCACTTATGAAACAGTCTACATCATGTAAACCGGATAATTAGCCTAACGTTTACAGACGGTACCATCCTCGATCGGGGTACCATTCCGGTATCATTTTTCAGCCTGCGTGTTCGAGTCGCCCATAAGCTCCGGATTCCTCAACAGCTCCATCTCCGGAAACTCCGCAAGCTCCGCAACCTCCTCCCGGCTCAACATCTTCACCCCAGTCACCGGATCGAGCAGCTGCGGAATGAGGGTAGTTCCCGCTTTGCCCGAATCCGTAACCTCCATCCGGCTCAAAATCTTCATTCCAGTCACCGGGTCGAGCACCTGCAGAATGACGGGAGTTTAATCATTGGGACAGCACCCACATCGATCGGGGAATCACACCGGTATGTCATCTCGAGTTGGCATAAAGCAAAATCGTTTTATAAGACTTAGCTTTATATATGAAAAGTTTTTCAATCGACCCTGGTCACCCTGCGCAACATCTTGAGGAAGTGCGGACATTTTGATGCGTGAACAGCTAGTCCTAGAGCAAAACGGCTCAGGATTCGACTTCCCCGAGTGTGCCTTATGCTACCGAGTTCATTTTTTAGATTAAACGGCCGTAACTCGTGAACTGCTGGTCATGGAGCAAAATGGCTCGAGATTTGGCTTCCCCGAGTGTGCCCTACGCCACCACCAAGTTCATTTAGCAATTTACCGGCCGTAACTCGGGAACCGCTAGTCCTGGAGCGAAACGTTTCGGAATCTGGCCTCCCTTAAGTGAACCCCACCTCGTTCACTATCGGATGGCTGCCGCCAAGTTCATTTTTTCACTCCATCACTAGGCTGCTGCCAAGTTCATACTTTGGTTTTCCCGTATCATCGGGTACCGAGCCACTCCACTACTTCTAACAGACTAGTATACCCTTTATTAAAATAATGTCATACGACCAAGCAATATTGCCGCACAATACGTCGTCGGCCGCTTGTATCCTCTTCGGGTTCCAAACGATTTTCCTATTTCCGAGGTAACTGAAGAGTTCTGCAGGCAGTTTTAAGCCAAACGAATAGAAGTACAAGGTGCACGAACCCCCTTTACATAAAACGCGGTCCGGTGAGTTCCATCCCCGTTTCTTGGGTCCTGCGAGTTCATAATAGCACATTCGGATGATCTGGAACGCGTGGGGAGAAGGTTTTTCGAATAAACTCCTCGGAATGTGCAGATCCCCAACGTTTTAGCGTATCTGGCGAGGTCCAAGTTCGTTAAGGCCCTGTTCACGGGAACCCCGGCTTCAGATAAAATCCACTATAACAACGTGGGAATTTTTTTTTCTTCTCAGTTCCCCGCACATTTTCGAAGCGGCTAGTGCGTCCATCTTGGCGTTGTGCCGCTTTATTTCTTCGAGCTGTCTCGAGTTAGCCTTAGATCGGCCTTGGCTATTCCTGCCGCTCAGCCTCCTACTGCTCCGAGGGCGGCGAGGATTGGAAAGAGTATGGGAAGAAAGCCGCCTTTCCGGACCTGGGTATGCGAGAATTTCAGATTCAATCCCCGGCCCGTAGCTTGAGCCTTTCAAATTCTCGACTGCTGCCTTTTGACACTATACTTGTTCTTTCTGAACTGCCCACAGGGATACAAGATATTACAATCCCCTCACAACTTGATCTATTTACACGTAACCAGCAACGTCATTCACTCGATCAGAATGTGCCTCACCGACCAGGACAATCGTCTGCTTAATTTGAGGGGAGAGACTGTGACCGTGAGACTGCACTTGAGGAAGCGGTAGATGGAATTTTTTACGCATATAAAAGGGTATGCTGATGCTTATTCAGCTCCCCATAGATGTATTTTTCTATTGCTTCTAATTAGTAGTAACCTTCTGGGATTACTAGTTTCGTCCACTCCCTGCCATTGTTGTGGCTGTACCTAAACGTGTCCGAGTCGAAAGTTTCACGTTCCGAATGGAGTTGTACGTTTCCAAGTTGATCAGGGCGATCTCCCATCCCTCCGCGTTGTCCGCGAGCAGTAGAGAAGTCGAAAACTTGATGGTGAAATCCGCGGTGTTCGAGGAAAGTAAAGTAAAGTAAAGTAAAGTAAAGGGTTTATTACACACAAAAAAATGAAACAACTACAAAGAATATAAAGACAAATAGTCTTATCAATCCCAGGTACAGGTAAAAATAAGTACGTAAAAAAAATTAAGTTATCAGAAGTGAAAGTGAAAAAATCTAAAAACTAGTAGTAAGTAAAAATAAACACATGAAGGTTGGTCTCAGCACATATGGGGGAGGGGGAGGGGTTGAAAATTAAGTTAAATTACTTAACAGTAGCTCTTCCAAAAGTGTCTTCTTTAAATTAGATTTGAACGAATGCAGGGATGACAATTGCTTTAGGTGCTCAGGTAACATATCCCATTGGCGCATGGCCCTGTTGCTATAGTTACACTGTGATAGTTTGGTTCTGTGGTACGCCACGTGAAGCATTCCGGCTGTCCGGGTCTGGTGATTATGGAGACTATAATTGTATATAGTTTCCTCAAATTTGTATGGTATACGATTTTTTAAGGTTTTGTATGTGAAAATAATTTGATTATATGCCATAAGTTTGCAAACTGGTAGAATCTTCTGTGCAATGAAGAGTGGAGTTGTATGGTCAAAGCGTCTGGCAAAGGTCAATATTCTAACTGCTGCTTTCTGAATTAAATGAAGCCTATGAAGGTTACTCTGGGAAGTGTTGCTCCAGACTACGCTACAATAATTAAAATAAGGCAAGATAAATTAATTGTACAACATCAGGAGTGTTCGAGAGTTTAGGTATTGTTTCAAATGTCTTAAGATTCCATCACTCCGCGACAGCTTGCTTCGTAATTGTCTGATATGCTCGTTCCATGATAAATGGTCATCAATGATAACTCCAAGGAACTTCACATGAGTTGCTTGTTTTAACTGCACACCTTGAAGACTAATGTTTAGTTGTGTTTTATCATAACGACGTTGCGGAGGACATATAACCACATAATTCGTTTTTGAAACGTTTAAAGTTAGCTTGTTGTCGAGAAGCCAAGTTGTAACTTTTGCAAGTTCGTTGTTAATAGTACACTGTAACTCATTGAGATTTCTATTTGCTGCATGTGTTGTGGTGTCATCAGCAAACAAAACGTATTTAATAATATCAGATACCTGAGTAATATCATTTATGTAAAGAATAAACAAAAGTGAGCCAAGAATCGATCCTTGGGGAACACCACAAGTATTGCTTTTTTGGTCGCTGTGGGTGTTGCAGATATTAACAAGTTGTTTTCTACTGGTTAAATAGCTTTTAATCCAAGAATGTGCAACACCCCGTATTCCATAGAAGTCTAATTTGGTTAATAAGATATTGTGATCAATAGTGTCAAAAGCTTTTTTGAGGTCTAAAAAAATAGCAATGAAAAATTCCTGATTTTCTACAGCTTTGATAGCAGCATCAATCAATCTTGTGAGAGCAAGCTGTGTGGAGTGCTTATGCCGAAAGCCAAACTGTTCATCAACCAATAATTTGTGTTTTTCTAAAAAAGTTATTAGTCTATTATACATAACACGTTCAAAGATTTTTGAAAAGTACGGAAGCACAGAAATCGGCCTGTAATTACTAACATCAGTTCGGGAACAATCTTTGTAAATTGGAGTGACTTAAGCTATTTTTTAACTCTTCAGGAAAATGGCCGTCTTTAAAAGATGAGTTAATAATATGCGATAATGGCTGTGCTAGTAAAGAACTATGGACGAGGAAGGCATTGTTCCCTATACGTCGCACGAAACGAAAGTGTCTCGAATGGTCTTAGGCATTTAAAAGTGCTCTTTAGCCCTTTATTGGTTATTTTTCTAACATCTCCCAAACTCTTCGATCATCTTGCCATGCTCGGCATCCGATAAAAGACTTTTAGCTTCTGCGTAAATGTGCACTATTTCTTGGTCTAGCGAGGTGTTCCCACCATCTCTCGAAGCCCTGATCAGTTTCAGTCTTTAGCACTGATCGTTCGGGTCTTTGTAAAACTGGTATCCTTCCCCTCGTCGAGCCGGCCGCTTAACAGACTTAACGTGCGTTGCGTATCCTTCCCCTTGTCGAATCGGTTGCTGGGGCCCCTTCTCTTTTTCAAATACCGGTTTAATGGAGGTCGCGTACTTGTAACTGGTGCTCGATTTCAGTCTCTTAGACTCGGCATCGTGGTCTCTGATCAACTGTTTCAACTCGTCAGTGCCCCTGTACTTCCCCCCCCCCCCAGTACCACGTTGTCCCCTTTGAAGTCCACGTCCGTGGAACCTATCTTGTACCGTTTAGTTTCCGGCTCGTACCCTATACCAAAAGTGGGGTCGGTGATGGTCTCTCTAGTGGCGAACATGCTCAGGTACTCGGTAGGTAGTGGTCCTAGTTGCATGGTGTCGAGTAAAGAAGTCTCTTGTTCCAAGTATCTCATTCGAGCGCTCAGAGTCATGGCTTCGATTTGCTTGAGCTAGGCGGACGTGAGTGCTCCCATAGAGCTAGATAACCGTCTCATCGCCCCGGCATTAAAAACCCGCTCGGATTCCGAATCTTCCGTATCTCCTCCATCTTCCTCCCTATTATACCTGGGGCCGGTCGCGGCTTCCAAGCCCCTCTGAATTATTCCGAAGTTTGCCCCGTGTTGTATGTGTTTTTTCTGTTGCCCGGCTTTGATATCCAGCAGCTCATTGCTCTGGAACTGTCGTTGAGTGGCCGCCTAGTTGCTGTCTATCGCTCGAAGTTTGGTCTGCTCTGGGATGCGTCCGCGATCGGTTTGAAAATCTTGTCAGGTGCTCCGACTCGGTGGCCCTTTCGAGGTTTGCGTCGAGGAATTTTCGCTTGAGACGCTGTTTTAAAGCCTCGAATTGTTTAGAGAACTGGTCCAGGTGTTGCTGAGTTGCCATAGTTTTTTATTGACGGAAAAAATCACTTGTCCTCGTCAACCCAAACACACGCGTTCTCGTCAACCCAGACACATGTTCTCGTCAACCCAAACACTCCACGTTTTCTTAAACGTTGACGTCAACATCGAGTCAAACTAACCCGTGTCAACTCGGTAACAGACTCAATCCAACATGCGTCTGTACCTCCCTTCTCTCAAGGATTTGGTCTTATCGATGGTTAGAAATCCGTGCGGGTCGGAGTTCCAAGACTCCCCGCAAGTCCGCTTAAACTCTTCGAAGCTCATGTCACACCCGACATGGTTGTTGTAGACGTGCCCGAGATTGGTTTCGTCTTGCCTGAAAAGAATCAGGACGTTCGCGTTGTCTCGGACCACCCACTTCGGTATCCTGCTGCATGTCTGGCATAGGTAAAAGGTGTCTACGTTGGCGTGCCGACCGTAGGCAAAGTACCTCTCGATCCTGTCTTGTTTCTCGATCATGCAGTCATGGAAGAGGAATACGGTCTTCTTGCCGGGGTCTAGAAGCTCCTTGGGTGGTGGTACCTCCTCGTTATTCGAGCAGAACGCCGCAGACTTCGGGGCAGGTCTCGTCGAAGGCCCGCCTCAACCTCTCTTACTTAGTCTGAAACAGGGTCTTGGAGCACACGTAGAGGCTGTCCTATTCTCACCAGCCCTCGTTGCAGAGGAGGTTGAGGATGAGATTCGTCTTCCCGCACCCGGCCAGACCGCAAACGATGCATCGCAGCGAATCGGGGCATCTCAGCTTACTTCGAGGTGTCTTGATCTTCCCGACAGTTTCGCCGCGGTTGTCGTAATTGATTATTTTTATTATTTAAGTCTTTATTCAGTTTAATAAAGGCCTGGAACGCATTTAAACATGTACTGCTTGAAGTGCAAACAGGACACTGACACCCTCGACTCCAACCTCGTAACGACTTCGAATAACAGGCTGTTGTTGAAGGGCAAATGCGCGGACTGCGGAACACGAAAGCCCAATTCCAGAAGGGTTGGAAGCGAGGCAAGAAAGTTTCAGGTCTGTTTAACAAGATCATCGATAAACTACCGGTAGAACTCCACATCCCCGGGTACAGGTACTGCGGGCCCGGTACGAAACTCGGCAAGAGACTGGCTAGGGGAGACGTCGGTATAAAGACTATAGACGAAGCTTGTAAACGAGACGACCTAACATACGCCGCCGGCTCCGCTCTGGAAGACCGACACCGAGCCGACGAAGAACTGGCTTCCGCGGCCCGGAGTATACTGCTGTAGAACACCGGGAGGTTGGGTGAGAAGGCAGCCACTGCAGGTATTGCCGGTGCGATGAAGGTAAGGGTAAGTTGGGGATGAGGCAAAAACCCGATAAAAAGAATAAATAAATGAATAAAGGAGAAGAATGGACACGTTAATCAAAGAGCTGCACAAACCGGCTAGGCGTCGATACCCGAGATGTAGAACGAAGTCCCTCGGCGACGATGACTTCTGGCAAATTGATCTCGTGGAAAAGATCCCGTACTCTGGCGTTAACGAGGGATACAAGTCCCTGCTCAAGCAGATAGACGCGTATAGTAAGTTCGCCTGGGTGGAACCCTTCAAATCCAAGAGTATGGGAGACGCTGCAGCCGCCTTCGAGAAGATGCTGGTCTCGTCCAGGCCCAGACACCTGCAGTCGGACGAGGGGAAGGAATTCTTTAACTCCTGGTTTGCAACCCTGATGAAACGGCATGGTATCAACCACTGCCGTTCCTTTTCCCAGACCAAAGCTAGCGTGGTCGAACGCTTCAACCGGACCCTGAAGACGGCTATGTGGCGCGAATTCATGCGCAGGGGCAGCTACCAGTGGCTGAACCTGATTGCCCTGCTTCTATGCCAGTACAACGGATCCATGCACAGGACAATCGTGGTTAGACAGAAAGACGTGGTTGTGGGTATTACCGTTCTAGCGGCCGTTCGAGTGTTGAATCATTCGGCGGGTAAACCCAAGTTTAAAGTCGGGGATGAGGTGAGAATATCCCGAGTCAAAGGCTCGTTTGATAAGGGTTACCTGCAGAACTAGACAAACGAGGTATACGCAGTGGACAAAGTGCGGAACACGAGTCCCGTCACGTCCACCTTGGGGAATTATGGTGGGGAGGGTATCGAGGGCGGGTTCTACGAGCAGGAGTTGCAAAAGACACGGGTGCCGGACCTGTTTCTGGTGTAAAAGGTGTTAAAGTCACGGAAGGCAGGGGGAAAGACCATTTACCTGGTTAAGTGGCGGGGTACGACGATAAGTTCGACAGTTGGGTCAATAACCTGAACTTGCTGGGATAAGTAACAACCCGAAATGACGTACTACATCAACCGGAAATGACGTACTACATCAACAGTGACGTAATGCATGCTGGAACGTTCTAGAACATTCTATTCAATCACGTCATTTCCGGTTGTTGTGCAATATCCGGTAGATCCAGTATAAAGCTAAGACATTTTCCCGCATACTCTCTTTCCAGTTTGGATTTCGTCGAGAGCATCGCTACGCCGCCTCTAGCTTTCCAATTTACATCGAGACAATATCTCCACTCATTCAATCCATTCTTAAAACATGCAGACATTTTTTTCATATATATGGGAAGAGTGTACATTTAGTTTTCAACTCTTGTTTCTAGATTCGAAAATGAACCCAAAATAATCTTTACCTGCGCGTTTTGCAGTGAAGAGTTCTCCTCCCAACGAGATCTCATCAATCATCTTCCCGGATGCCACCACCACTCCGAAGATCCCGCTAAAGACTTCACCCATATCGTATCCCATTCCATCTGCGAGGAGACCGGGTGCAGCGGCCCGCCAACTTGCGAAGACGCTTTCGAGGGTAGCTTCCGGTGCTACGCGAAGAATTTCGCGTGCGACGACGGTTATGCCCCTCTCCTTCGTGATCCCCTACGCCTACTGATCTGCCTGAAACCCATTGTCGCCCAACTTCTTTTTGGCTGCCTGACCAGCCTCGTGTCCTGCAAGTTCCAACTCTGTTTGACGACGAGGTTTTCCAGAGCCGGGCAAAACCTCAATGCCGGGTTCTGGAGCCTCTACGTCAACGCCACCTCCGCCCACGACATCCCCACATTTAGGGCATCTAATCCCGAGACATATTTGTAATCCTGGGATTTCGGGATATTTTTCTCTCAATCCCGGGATTCCGGAATTTATTCCTATTATTTTCAGTAGCAAAAAAAAAACTACATGAAAGGAAGGTTGCGTTCGATAACTTCATTGTTTAAATTACTCACAAGGTGAAAACTTAACTGAGCACAGCTTGTTGGTAGCATGTTCTTCGTTTATTTGAAATGATCTGCTATTTTTTTCAAAGTTTAAGTCAATGGAAGTATTTTTAAGTAGTTATTTTTTAATCTAGGTGTGATACATTTTGCACTCTGTGGACTGTGCTACAAAATGTTGAAACTCGATTCATGGTTCTATTTCTAGGTGGGGCAAAATTTCTCCAACAGGGTAGCAACAACAACAAGAATATTGTAGTCACATTCAAATAGCGTTCAAAAAGCCCTGGGCCTTGTTCGTACCTACGTGTTTAGCCATAAAACTTTAAAATCGGTTCATAGGTTTGCTATCTAGGTGAAAGCAAAATTTCCCCAACAAGAATAACAACATCAACAATACTGTAGTCACATTAAAATGTAGTCATATTGAACGAGAGTGTAAAACGGCCTTGGTCCTTAATTAATATCTGCATTTTAAGTTATAAATATTGGAAATTAGTTCACTGGTTCGATCTCTAGTTAAGAGCAAATTCCCCAGTAAGAAGAAGAACATCAACAAGAATATGGTCACATCAAAATAGCCTTTAAAAGGCTCTAGGACTTGTTCATTGTTTAAGCTACAAAACTTGAAAATCGATCCATAGGTTCGATCTCTGGGTAAAGGAAAAGAGTCCCAACAACAAGAATAACAACAAAAACAACAAAAAGAAATGGCCATGCTATGGTGGCTAAATGGTTCTATTGTAGTCATTACAATTTTTGATGTCGTGAAAAAGTTAGGACGCCACTCCAACTACCTAATTTCGTTGGTGTATGTTAATTCTGAAGGCAACTACAGGGTTTCAAAGTTTGACGTTTAACAAGGAACTTCATACTGAGGCTTATGCAAGGACCGACGTTCCAGTCCTTTTGTCCAATGACGCTGCAGTAACGAGACAAACTAAACAAAATACAGTTTTAGTTTTTTTTGTGTGTGTGCAATTGAAATTGCGTGCTAACTTTTATTTCTCTTTCTCACACCAGAAGTAAGCAAAAAGACGAATTTTTATCCATTTTATTTGATGGTGTTGCAAGGACACTGAAGAATTTTTCAATTCCAACCTAGAATTCAGATGTTGTTACCAGTAGTTAGACTCAAGTCTATAGACGAGAGGAAGGTAGCATTAAATTCATAAAAAAAAATGAATTAATTTATAACTTTTTTATACGAATTTATCCTATTTTCAATCCCGTAAATCCCAGGATTTAGGTAGCTGAAATCCCGGGTTTTTCAGGACTGAAAAATGACCGGTATCCCGGAATCCCGGAATTCGAGATCCCGGGATTGGATGCCCAACCCACGTTACTCGATGAGGCATACGAGAAGATCCATCACGCCATCGACGCCATCGCGGAGAAGGGCAGTGGCTGGGTCGTCGACGCCGTGATGGATATCCAGATCAAGGTGCGGAAATACAACCCCTTCCGTGCATCCTCCTACGTTGTTCTCCCGGTACAGCTAAGGAAGAAGCGTCAGTTCGTTACCAACGTGGAGAACAGGACAGACAACCGCTGCTTCTTCTACTCCGTATTGGCGGTGATTCATCGCAGCTTCATAGTGGAAACTCTGCACTACGAGCAGTGGATGGATACTGTCGACCACTCTATGCTTCGGTACTTGGTGAAGCTCAGTCAGATCGACGAGTTTGAACAGCGGTCTCGCCATTAACATGATCGCCTTCACCACGGAATTCTGACTTCACCCCATCCGAGTCTGCAAGTCCGTGGTCGTTCGTCTGGTGATCGACTTGCTGTTTCTGGCCGAGGATGACGATGATGGCAGCCCCAATTTCCCCTACTGCACGATCATGGACTTAGACGGCTTCTTCAAGCGGGCCGGTGTTGGAAGCAACAGGAAATTCTACTGCCAGAACTGTTTCTATGGTTTCACCAGGGAAATCACCCTCCGGAAACATCGCACGGAATACTTCGCCCTGAACCAGAGCCAGCGGTTGAGATTCCCCAGACCCGGCACAAACACCCTAGAGTTCAAGCACTTCAGTCGGCAAAACAAGCGTCCTTGGGTGATCTACGCCGACTTCCAGTGCTTGCTCCAGCCAGTTTCGGGCCTCTGCCTGGTCCGTCCACCAGTTCGATGACTCCCATCCACAAACACGTGCCCTGCAGTTACGGGTACGTTGTCGTTAGACCAAAAGGGGAAATCGTTACCTCGAATTACCACTTCGGACCCGATGCATTGGAGGACTTCATGAAGTCCATCAAAGAAGAGGCCCTGACGTACGCTGCCATCATCACTAATCCTCGACCTCTCGCCCTCACCAAATAGGAAGAGGCTCGTTTCCTGCTGACCCAGAACTACCACTATAGCAGACAAGATTTTTACCCGGGGTTGTACGCCTCGCAGAAGAAGGTTCGAGAAAAGATGAAGGTCTGAGACCACGACCATTTCCCTCCCGGCAAGTACCGCGGCGCCAGCCACAACATGTGCAACTTATCGGTGAGGCAGACCCAGTGGCGTAACTACAATGAGGCAGAGGAGGCAGCCGCCTCCGGGCCCACTGACTTTGGGGGCCCCCCTCACTGGCCCCAATTAAGAATTTGTTTGTAACTGCTAAATGCCAGGTTATTGGTATAGTTTCGTGAAAAAAGTTGTGTCGAACAAACGTCATTGTTATTTTTTAGGAAGGATGTGTGGGTGGGGGCGGGGGCTCTACTAGACTCTCGCCTTATGTGGCAAAAAATGCCATTTTTTTGTATGAAGGGCCTCCACTCAGCTCTCGCTTTGTGACAAAACCTGCATTTTCTATAAAAGGGGGGGGGGAGGCGGTCTTTACCGGGCTCTTGCCTTGTGTGGCAAAAACATTATTTTTGTATGGAAGGGGGGGGGGGCGTACTGGGATCTTTACCTTGCGTGGCAAAACTGCATTATTTTTTTAATGGGCCCTCCACTGGGCTCACCTCATGTGGAAATAACTGAATTTTTGTTTACGAAGTTGGGGGGGGGGTGCACTGCACTGCCGCCTCCGGGCCCCAATTTTGAAGTTACGCCTCTGGGCACCAGTGTCATCCCAGTAGTCTTCCACAATTCGAAAGGCTACGATATGCACTTGCTGGTGTCAGCTGCCGAGAAGTTTACCGGAAGTGTCGACGTCATCGCCAGGAATGCGGAGCGATTCCTGAGCATGTCGGTGAACCTGAAAACCCAACCCTCTCCTTTCCATCCTAAACCGCAACCACTGTGTATGCATGAATGAGTGCATCCGTAAAATCGCCATTAGTAATGTTTATAAATCAACATCTTGGCTAATGTTGGTCCTACGTGCGCACTATGAATTGTAACAAAGGAAACGTTCAGCTTTTAAAACCCTACCATTTTACCGTCCGTACGGCAAGAAAGCCACGTATAGTTCGTTAACGAAGATTGGGCCCTCCGACCAATTCCTTTCGGGAGCTGGGTAGCCAGATCCCGAGCGGTTTCGCTCTAGGACCAACGGTTCCCGAGTTATTGGGGTGGGCCAACTTGCCAAAATTCGACTATTGCTATTTTGGGTGGGCTATCAGCAGGTGGGGTTCTTGAAAAGGTGGCCAAATTTCGATCAGTTTTGCTCTAGGACCAGCGGTTCCCGAGTTATGGGCATTTTTAAATAATTTCGGAAATCGAAACTGAAACGGAGGTCATCTTAGGAAAATGGCTGCACTTCCGGTTCCACTCTTGAATATGGAAGCACTTCCGGTTCATTTAAAGACCGGAAGTGATATCATTTAAAATGGCGGACCGGAAGTGATATCAAGACCTTCCAAATTGATGGTCTTCTCCAAGATGGTAGCACTTCCGGTGAGGCATGGGGGTAGCCATTTTGTCTCTCCCTGTCTTCGAAAATAGTACTATCATACTACTCACGGGGTCACCCATGGAGGTTAGCGGTTCAGGGATCCAGTCGCGACTGTAGAAAAAAATTCGTTGGGGTGCGGGTCATCCCTATCTGGAATTCTCTAAAATACGAAACTGTGTGCATGGAAACCCTAGTGGGATTTCGCAAATCGCTTAAATCAGAAAAACTTGAGCCTTTTCTTAGTCGGCCATTGTAAACGACTAATTTCGTCAGGAATGTCTCCCCCCCCCCCCCCCCCCCCCCCC
>JAHWFP010095357.1:132853-143928 GCA_023313725.1 Lithobius niger | reverse complement strand
GGGGGGGAAGAGGAGGGATCCCCACTTTACTCTCCATGCTACTAGGAAACGTACGACCACTTTATTGTTAAGGTACGATTATTTATTTCTTGTTGTGTGAAATGTATGGAACGATAAAGAAAAAAACATTTGAAGAAAACAGCGAATAAATATAATTTTTTCATAGATTTTTCGCCTCGTCCTTTGGGGCACTTTCATTCCTGCCCATCTCAAACTCCCCCTCCCCCTATCCACTCTGTTATTTACATCATGTCTGCTAGTCGGTAACATGTATCCTTTCGAATAATACTGCAACTAGCCTATTGCTGCAAGGAAAATTATGTCCCCCCCCCCTCCTCCCACCCTGTAAAAAAGTTTATTTACGCTTACGAATGCCCACACCTTTAAACCATGCATCCCTCCCTCCATACTTTTCCATCCGCCACCTTATTTCCGGCATATTCTGATTGTTGGCCTGTCCAGCTTTTTTCTAGAAACGTTTTTCCTGGTAAAAAAGCAGATGAACGCACCTTTGTTTTTTTTTTCTTGGGGGGGGGGGAGGTTATCTTTACTTTAGCCCTAATCTGTATCCGTTTACTGCAATCTGAATTTTAACTGCACTCTTTGATGCAGGAGACTCGGAACTCATGCACTCGTTTGTAGAGGCAGCCCCTAAGCTACACTGCGTGACAGTTAAACCCTCCAGGTAGGACTTTGTTGCTATTTTGTTTTCCTCGTAACTATTGTAATTATGCTCCGTTTTTCAATCTTTTGTCATGTTTGATACTCGGGTACAACTTTGTAATTCACTTTTGCGCTCTATCATGTGCCGTTTGAAAGATGGAATGCAGATGACCTTGAATGCTGATTTCAAAAAGTCTTTATTAGCTTCACTATCTGACAAATACGAGTTCAGAATTAAAGTAGGACCATTACATCGGCAGTTATTTGCGTGTTACCAGATTTTTGCTTTACCCTGTATGTATGACGAATATGCAGAAGTTGTTTTCTTGCCATTTATGAAAATTCACAAGTGTGGATTATCAGATTAACCATCTACAACTACCACATACTTGTATATTATTAGGATTTATAATTAGGCCTACACAAAACATTGATGAACTTTCTTTAATGCACGGTATGATGATATCACACTGACACAGCACTGTGTTTGCGCAACGTCGTCACCGTCCATTAAAGAACGTTAATAAATGTTTTGTCTAGGCCTTATTATAAACAAAAATACTATGCAAGTCTTATGATACCGTCATCGCTAAGTCTTTGTGGTAAAATTGCTACTTTGAGAACTCATTACTCCGTCATATGCGAACGTGAAACTTGGAAAAGTATAGTCTCGATTAGTGATGGATGGCCCGTCTATTTTTTTTTTTTTTATAAATTAATTTCTCTGAGCCTTAAGTCAGCCGAAGCAATTTAATGCTTGTATGGCTGAACCGGCACAATTTGGAACATTACGAGACTTTTTAAAGAAGAAGAAATATCTGGTAAAGGGAGGTGCCAACCCAGGAATTCGATCCGGAAAACCTCCGATCATCGTAGGGGCCGAAAGATTGCCCAGAATTGGCTAGAATACTTCCCATAGTCGCTGAGGTAGCATGGTAGCCTCTGGCCTACAGCCCTGGCGGGGACTTTGCCAAGGCCCCCTTTCCAGGGGTTCGAGCAGATCCGTAAACTTCCAGCAACCAGGCTGCGCTCTCTCACCGATGAGCCACGATGACCATTGGAGCAATCGTTGCTGTTTATTTCACATCTCACCACATTTTGCAACTAGCCCTTTTTGCGTAGCTAATGTTTTTGATACTACTTACTATTTTTTTGCTAATTATATTTAATTCTGTAAATTGTATGTCACGTTATCAAAATTTATCGTAATTAATCTCAATTTATTCACGTCAATCATCTAATTTCTAAATATAAAAATATTTCGAACTCTCACATGGCACATTACCTGAAATATACGGTCAATCTATCCACCAACTGGTAGATAAATCCACTCATAGAAAGCATAATAGCAATGCCCCACAATATTCGACATTTCTTGCTGTAGTTGGAATCAAAAATTTTCCGCGCCCCAGAAACATCGACGGATGCCTTCGGAAAACGATCATCACATTTTTCCTTAAGGGAAATGGAAGATCGACGCTTGCAATAGTAAGAGTATGGTGAATGCCTCTGCGGGGAACCAAATGTTAACCCCTTCGTGAATAATGGTGTCGTCCTGCTTTTTTTAAAACTCCCTTTCAACGACCACGCTTCAAAAGGAGCTTCTGGTTTTGACATTTTGGTTTCAGTACAAGCGCAGCTCCCCACCACTTGTTGCAGATTCGTCTCTTTCATGCGTTTTCATACGATCGTGCATGTGACTATACCTTTTTTTTTTTGGTTTCTTCTGTAACTACTTAATTTGTGTGTTCTGGTTCTCGTGTACACTCTTAGCTAATCGTGAAAAGCCGTCAACAACGTCAACGACTTTGTTTGCCCGTAGTTCATTATTTTGTGTGCTTGGT
This sequence comes from Lithobius niger, assembly GCA_023313725.1. Taxonomy (NCBI): domain Eukaryota; kingdom Metazoa; phylum Arthropoda; class Chilopoda; order Lithobiomorpha; family Lithobiidae; genus Lithobius; species Lithobius niger. Next base: position 141,421 of record JAHWFP010095357.1, on the reverse strand, counting down.
CATTGTATATTCGAAGGCAATTACTTACTTTTCCGGTCATTATCCCGTGATAGATCGGGATTTCAATTGGAAATCAATAATGGAGATAGCTAATATTTTTTGAGATGGAGCAAGGAATAAACAAAATCGTAAAATGTAATTTCATTTTTTCTTTTTTCCACCACGAAGTCACCATTCACTTGTTAGTGGTGCACATGATTGGACATTACTTTAACATACAGAAAACCAGAAGAAAAGCCGAACACCCGCTACAAAACTAACGAGCAATTCGCTCAGGCAGTCTGACATATAAGTCCAAAAGGCATGGAAAATAGGTTTGCTTCCGTATAGACACACGCCAGTGTGTCGCCGCCAAGTAGACGTTTTATTGTTGTTGGAGCTTAATTGTTAGAGCGTAATTGTTAGAGTGTAATTGTTGTCAGATGGCGGCTCACTAGCAGACTGTGTCTTTTAACTGAAACCAACTTATACGTGATTTCAGCATACTGGTGTAAATTCCCCATGCGGCAGAAATTTTTGCAAATCATTTGAATCAGGTATCTTGGGTCCAGTACAAAGAAAACCTCAACACGAAATTGTGGGAACGTGTTCTTTATGGAGAAAATGTGCCCTCAATAACGTTGAGTGTTACTAGTAACTAGTAACTAGCTAATCACCAGGCTCCCATGTTAATTCTCATAGGGTATAAAGACACCTCTACAGCTCATTAGGGAAAGTTGCTAGATCTAAATTTCGGCAGACAGGTAAAGCGTCATATGGGGAAGTGCCTTTTTCTAAAATGGGGGTTGCAGCTAGAAGCACGTGACCATGAAGTGGCTCGTAAGTGCAAAATTATTGTTGTAACCATTGTTTATATTGTCACCCAACAGTAGATTATAACATGCTTAAGTGTTACATGCTTATCGTTTCAGAATGCACTGTTTTTGCAAATAGGTGGTTCACTAAGAGACAGAATATCTTTATCTTTTATTGCATAGGTTTGTGTTTTTTGTTACGGTACACGAATCCAAGCTGAACTATCTGTCCCACCACGATAAAAGGGACAATTTTGTTGGAAAGAAGATTAGGAAACAAAATACACATCGTCAGCACAGGGGGGAACGTGTTCTTTATGGAGAAAACGTGTCCTCAATAACGTGACGCGTACATTTTTTTTATGTAGACTTACTGTTCTTGCAGTCTAGTGCAAGTGGCGAGTAATTTTAAACAGCTGGTGAGTTGATTAGTTTTAGTAATCTTCGTCTGCCACCAGAATATTAGAACTATATGAACATTTACCATTCCGTGAGTTTGTAGTATGTGCTCATGATTGAATGATTAACGTTAACCTCGGGAGGGCCAAGTGAAGGGGGATGCACTGATTGAGTAAGCGAAGCGAACGAAAATCAGCGTTTGTTAGCCAGTGCGCTCAAAAATTGGGTTAAATAGACTTAAGCATGCGAATCATGGGCATACAATAAGCCAAACCATGTCCATTTGGCTGGTGTAGTAACAGCTAATTGAGCAATGGCAAACGTAAAAATTATGAATTAGAAAATGTATAGACACTCCAGAAAAAAAGGTAGAGGTGACTATTAGACAATGGAATTTTTTGTATTCACAGGCCTATGAAAGTTGTGATATCCACCCAAAACCAAAACTAGTATAAGAGCAGCCGCCGAGTTTCCAAAAAGGGTCGGCTTTTCAAAATAGTGATATCATTCAACCAGGGAAAGGCCGCCAAGGTTAATCCTATTATCCAAGTTAATCGCACGGAATAATACTTTGGACGTTAAATGAAAACTTGAAGATTGCCACCGCTAGTAGCAACCTTCTAGTTTTCATTAAACTTTCAAACTATTAGTAGGTGCGATTAACTTGGCTAATAGGATTAACATTGGCGGCCTTTCCCTGCTTGAATGATATCACTACTTTGAAAGGCCGACCCTTTTTGGAAACTTGGCGGCTGCTCTTATACCAGTTTTGGTTTTGGGTGAATTTATTTAACCCATCGTGAGCCATTGGCTTTCCTTCCTGTTGAATTGTTAGGGCCAAATTCATAATGGCGGGCTGACGGCTCAACTGAAAGTCTGATTGGTACTTTGCTAAGTCAGGGCGAAGCCTGAGCCTAGCTCAGACCCACTTTGGTATTCATACAAACAAAAACGTCAAGTGTGCCGTAAAAAAGGGGTTATATGATTGAAGTTTCTCTTGTTAAAATGTACACGGATAAAAATTGATGATTTTTAATTAAAATAATCAGATGTACAATTGAGAAAATTGCATCTGTTCAAGTGCTGTTGTGCTTTACGTTTTAAATATATCATTCGTAAAGCACAATAGCACTTAAACAGATGCAAGTTTCTCAATTGTACATTTGATTATTTCAATTAAAAATCATCAATTTTTATCCGTGTACCTTTTAACAAGTGAAAATTCAATCATATAATCCCTTTTTTACGGCACACTTGACGTTTTGTTTGTAATCCGTGTACCTTTTTTACGGCTATGGCGTCGCGCTACAAAGGTTTATGCGTGCAGTCGATTGTTGCTGGCCACTTTGAAACAATTTAACCTATCTCTGAAAGCCTGCATCTGCGAAATAAATAACGCAATTCTATCGTTTTTAGCTGCCAATTTCGAGGCCGATTCACAACGCAGCTTAGTTTGGTTTAAAAATGTTGAAGGGACGAGCGAGAAAATCCAGAGGATTTTAAAGAAGAAACGATTCAGAACCTTTTTTTTATCGGCAATATGAGCACCTGTTGCCACCAATGATGAGTGAAGAACTGAAGACTAGGGAAGGCGAGCGGTCTGAAGAAGTAGTACTACAAAAAATCCCCAATACTAGAGAAAGTGTGTACAGGGTACCAGACAGTCATTGCAATGCCTTTTACATAGGAGAGACTAGGAATGGAATGAGGAAAAGAGTAAGGCACATATGGCAGATGTTAGGAATAATAAAGAAGAAAACAGCATCTCAGTCCATCGCATGGGTATTAAGCATAGAATAGACTGGGAGAATACTGAGACCGTGATTGTGTCAAATTCGAAGAGAGATCAGCATTTGAGAGGCTTAGAATCCTTAGCTATACAGGATACAAGAGAGAGAACTACGACCTCATGAACATCCAAGCACCATCTACACCTGCAATTCAATACCTTGTGAGAGCCGACCTCCACATCAGCCTTGTAACCGAATGGAAATGGTATGACCAACAACAAAGTCCAAGACCATGGCCATCACCCGACCAACATCGAAGGCCACGGCCACCCCGCGATTCAAATGTAAACAACCAAACTGATGTAAGCAAGAACACCAGAAAAACCTAAAAATAGCGCCTGAAGAAGACAGTTAGTAGACATTCTCCTCCAGACAAACTTGTGAAAACTTGCGGATATTTTGGACTAATTATTTGTGCATATTTGTTTTGATGTTACAATGCACACATTAAAATACACTAAAAACTTGCTATGTTTAGGTGCATTTCAACATCATTTTCATGCAAAAAAATCAACAAAAATCCTTCATCAGGAGAAAAGACATTATCAAAATACAAATGTTTGTAGCAGTCACACTTTAAAAGCTCACTGTCGAATGCTGAGAGGCGATGAAGAAAAACGTATCCTGTTTTGTTACTGTTATAATCCGAAGTCGTATTCTCCAACAGCATTGACGTTCATTATAGGTTGCAGTGAAGCCACCCAGCAGCTATCGCTGTATGCCTGTTTAACACATCTCCATTGGTGATACAGTGGCAGTTCTACTGTCACTTTCCTTAGAGCCATTGAAAGTAAAACTTTCGGTAAAATCTGGTAACCCGGCATTGTATAGTGGGCCGTATAGTGCAGCAAACTTGGTTCTCATGCTGCTCTGTTGTGTCAAGATTAAAAGACACTGTTATATAACGTAGCAGTGCTGCATGATTTGTGTGTGGGTTAATGCTTCATTTTTTTTATCTGGGCACTGACTTTCTAACCGGACACAGGTACACGTGTAATGCCGTCCCTGTGGTTAGCTGAGCTGTAAGCCTCTGCTTTGCTGCTAGCTCCTCTCAGGAACCATTTTGTCATCTTTGAATCCAAAAATGAAATGCATAACATCAGCATTTTTTGTCATCTCAACCCACTTGTGTAATCAATTCAGCACAATATCCATGTCCCAAAAAACCAACAAAAATCTTTCGTCAACAGTCTTATGCTGGGTTCAGGGTCATGTTGGGGATTCCTGGCAATGAACATGACAACTTGGCCGCTGTAACAAACTTAGGTTGAGATAGGTGCTTTAGGGCCCTGTTGCTAGGCTGCCTCGGGTGGGATAACTGAGAGAAATGGTGAGTAGCCTATTTCAGCAGTTACGAGAAAGCATGACACACATGAGTTGCGCAACATTACTCAATGCCTGTGTAAGGTTGCATGCAAGGACCTGTGTGTATAAGGAAAGCCCTAGAATGCAGTCAGCAGATGGTGTTGGGCTCAGGCCCACGTCATTCTGGTTGCTTAGCCCATTATCTTAGAATCTGCTGTAAGGACAAACTTCAACAGGAGTGTGATGACATTAGTGAGTGTTTTTAACAAGACGGATGGTAGCTCCTAATACCGACCAGGTATTTGAGGAATAGAGTGCACCAAACTATAAACATGTCTTGATTCTTAGAAGGCTACACAATCAATGGGGGTCCAGTGCCCATGGGATTGAAGTTGGAACCTTGAAAATTGTTATTTTTGAAAAACTTTGAAATATCAAAGTTTGAATAATTTTCTTTTGAAGTCCAGGTTAGGATTGGAACCTGACATGAGATAAGCCTACGGCTCTTCTTGTGTGTATGTATATGTTTTGGGACGCATGTTTCTTACCATGCCCTATGGCCTTATGAACGCACTAGCGAGCTATGCATGGATCTTTGATTTAGCCCTAAGAGACTGTATTCCATCATTGTATGAGCTAGCGTGACGATTTAATCATCTGTTCAGAATCGTTTGACAAGCATCAGGGAATCTACGTTTCTGCTGCGACAAAATCAAAATTCCGCGCACATAATTCCCATTTTCTGCGATTTTTTCCGACAAATAATGCAAATTCTGCGCTATTTTTTTTGTATTTTTTACTTTGTTACATAGGCCTGCACACGACATAATGCAAATTCTACACTTCAAAATGTTTTTTTTTGTTATGCAGGCCTACTAAACTTATGTCTACAAAAACTTATGCCTAATTAAAGTGTTACCAAAAAAGGTGTAGGCTTACATTAGCCTAAATAAATTTCAGCATATAAGACCAAAACATTAAAATTGAGCAAATTGAGCCTCATTAACGTACATCATGACAAGTTGTACCTTCCCTTAAGTTATGTTGCTTGTCCATGACAATGTTGTACATAGAGAACGACCCCTCAGCATCAACAGAACTAACTGGCAAGCAAAAGTAAGATTTTGCATTTTTTTACGAAAAAGGCACTCTCGTCTCCACAGCTGTCCAATATTAAATTTGGTCATCACACTTTCCTTTAATTTCTTTTGCTATTTCAATGTAGTTAAGCCATTCCGAGTGTTCTTCTTTTGATTCCAATACTGGTACTATAATTAGTCGTGTATGTGCAGCTTAAGGTAGGGATTTGTGCTGGGTCTAAGCAGCGAACAGTTTTCAAGAACTGATGTGGCCCGTCACTTAAATATTTCTCTTTCTGAACTGATGCTGCCATTGCATCTTGCATCGTTTTGTTTCGGCACTTCGCATCCTTGGGGTGCATGCCTGTAATAGGCTGGTGTAATCCTTTACTGCAGTTGCCTTGAGGTATAAATGTAAATCTTGCAGCGTGTTGTAGCCTTCGTGGTTGCCAAACTCTGCCTCTCTGCTTGGGTTAGTGTGGAGATTACTCTTTCCCCAAACACTGCAACAAACTTCATCAAAATAGCCATTCTTTTCCATTCACCGCTAGCATTTCGTGAAAGTCCCCAACACTTGCTTGGTCACGATAATGTTCTGCCACTTGGTCCAACGTTTCAGCACAATGTTCCATGTATTCAGCACGTTGCTGGCCAGCTCGAAGTCACAAGTCCACCTCGTCGACAAGGGGCATTTCGGGTTTTAAAACCCCGAAATCTTTCAAAAAGTTTACGTACATGTGTTTTTTGCTGCTGATAAGCGAAACCCTTTTTTCATTTTGGCTACAAACTCATCAACAAGTGTAAGATTTTTTCATAATTGGTCCCCTACCAAGCTGATAATGTGTGCACACTGACTACACTGTCAAAGTCATCACCGAAAGTAGTTAACGTCTTCGCTGTTTGTTTTCCAACCGTGTTAGAATTTGTAGCCTCCAAAAATTCGTTGCACTCCAATAAAAGCTTAAGCTTATGTGAAGACGAGGTTTGGTCCATGGGGACAAACAAAATATTTCACGCAAGTTTAGAACAATCAACTGTTGTTTTGTCAGGCACAATGGAGACTTTTTTCCTGCTAACAACAGTTTTAACAATTAGCCGTGGTCACGGAAAAGTATTGGTAGCCTATCTCTTAATGCGTCCGATTGTGGAATACTTCCACCATTACGCGTGTGTTTTTCGATAAAATGGCACGTGTCCGTTGTCAGCCTTGTTGCAACCCCCGCTGTGCCCGGTACAAGGAAGAACGCCAGAAGGATGGTAATTCAGGGTTTATTCCAGGGCCACGCGGTTTGTCCTTAGGAGATGTTGTCCAATGGTTCAAGGATGCTCTGATCAGGGCTACTAGCAGGGTGGCACACTTCAGGAGGAGTTCCTAGCTCGTTGGGGACCAGCTCCCAGTACCTGCCACTGGTGGTGCAAGGTGCATCCTGTGCCATATCCTGGTATCCCATGATCCAGCTCTGCTAGCAGCTACCCCTAGGGGCAGACAAGGCCAGAGCCATCCAGACCACTGATCTCCAGGGACTGGACCATACATCAAAGTACATAGCATTACTGGAGTACATTAATAAAGATACAGCGTATACAGAATACATAGTATGGAGCCATAGCATCAAGGTAAAGAGGCCCACCAAGGCCTTAACCCAAGGAGTAGGGGGAAGCTGTGGAAACCGTCGTTGCATTGTCCAAGGGAATATTAGCGGCAATGAACATATGAAGAAAATCAAAAACTGTCTCGTCTTTAACCTGCTTCGCAGTTGCTGCAGCTAAAAATGCTGATGTCAATGTACTTTGATGATGCCGATGGGTTGTTGTTTGCACCATGGAACTTGTTGAGAATCCGTGACAGTAGCCACTGCAGTCGCTGCCTGTTTTCTTCTCTTTTTTTGTCAAGCATGTCTACGAAGATGGTCTGTTAATAGTGCTGTTTCGTTTGTGATCCAAGCATTGCTTACACCAACGGCAAAAAAGCTTACAACCATTTTCATATAAATCACTTTTGTATTTTTTGACACAATCTTTTGCCGTTATTGCCAAGATGAGATGGATTGGACAAAGGTTTCACGCTAGGTCTACTCGACACCATGATGTGATTGCAGATAGACAGACAGTCGGCAGGTAAGCGGAAATGACCTGTAAGTAAGTAGCGCACACCCTCCCGCATCGAAAAGAGAAAGGGTTTTGCGACGGCTAGGGTTATCGGCAACTGTCAAAATTCAAGCCAAACTGAAAAATCTGCTAGACCCCGAAGTGGAAATAAATGAAAAAGGTGGAAAGCCACCCTCAAAGGAAAATAAAAGTGACTTACTGGAATTCAGTTCTGACGAGCAGGATGAAGTGACTACAGTACCAAAACCAGACGAACATCAAACCTATTTATCCGTGAATAGAATTAAGCTGACGGATGGTGTATACACTTGGTGACATTGCCACGAGTCACAGTTCCCAAAACTTTCCATAAATGCCCGAAATGTTTTGTGTGCTACTAACTAGTGGGGAGTGAACATTTATTTAGCACAACAGGCAACATTATCACCCCAGTACGCTCTTCCAACACCCCCCGAAGTCAGCAACCTGGTATTCATAAAAAAAAATAAACCTGTTCTTGAGTCAATTCGATTGTGTGATTAAATCTAAGTGTTGCTACTGCCTATTCATTTCAAACATAAGTGAAGTGCAATGTATGATATAGGCCTACTTACAATTTTTTTGTAGTTTATTGGAGACGAATGATTTAGCCTAGCATTAAAAACTGAACAAATGCTTAAGAGTTATCATTAATTGTGTTGTAACATTTTGCCTTTTTTTTTGTTGAAAGAGTATTTATTTAATATTTAATAGCAATAATTGGGGAGGGGGGGTTGGAATCCATATCGGCATTGGATCAGTGAGAAATGTCCTGCTCATTACAGCCTATCGGCACATTTGTTGGTTACCAATTTTATCTGATACTACCGTTACTATTGGTAATCATGGCTGATACCGAAGCCGATGTCAATATCGGTCAATCCCTATCTCATAGGAGTTACCAAATATATATTCTATTGCTTGATTTTGCACGGCATTACAGGGCAGTACACTTGCTACAGCAAGTGGCCTCTATTAGATTTGACGGAAGCCTGCGCACATAACAGCAGTGATTGGCGAACCAAGTGGAAAATACCTGGTGTGCTACGGATGATGTCGTAGCCATCCACGATC
>JAHWFP010095357.1:102070-127853 GCA_023313725.1 Lithobius niger | reverse complement strand
GGGGGGGGGGTTACTAGAAAAAAAAAAGGCCTTCAAGGGGTGATCTTTTAGTGCGAGTTAAGGAGGTGGGGGCTAAAATATTTCCACCGCAAACTTCTAGTGAATGGTCCCTAACTTGTGCGTGGTCCCTAACGGTTAAAATAAAAACGCTAAAAAAATGCATTGACTGGCACCGAATTGGTAGAACACATTCGTAAAATATTGCACCAACAGAAAACTGTTAGAAAATATACTTTCTTTTCATCCTAAAAAAAATTGTTTTCCTGTAAATTATTCGGTGGTAGTGAATACTTGTTTTTCCTTCATGTAACTGGTTTCCCTTTTAGCTCGTTTCACTCTTTTTGTGTCGTCTGGCCGAATAAAAGGGTAAAGCAAGTAATTCGATTTGGTATGACAATGCAGTGCAGCACTCACATTAACAAATTCGTGAACTCTATCTGCTTACTAACGAAGTTAACTGCAAAAATTAACAACAATACTAGAAGGTTTCCGAAACTGTAAGACCCACGCCACAAAAAAAATTAGTTTTTGCGTGGTATTTGAAATTTTCATTCGGATTTATTCTTTGATTTTCTGAAACTTAAGAAATAAAAAAACAATAATTCGTAAAGAGGTTAATATTTAATTACATTTTCCGACCTTCAAAAAATTTTAACAGCCAGATGCGCTCAGGGTCATGTCAAACATTCGCTATGAGGTTTCCAATCTAAATTTTCTTTTTCTACTTGCTTTTGTACATTGTCTAATCTGCACAAAAATTCAACCACTAAGGTTATCACCTAAGTAAATTACTTAGTTTTGCCCGTTTATTCAGATTAACAACATAAAAAAAAAGTGAAACAAGCTAAAAGAGAAACCAGTTTCAGGAAGGAAAAACATGCAATCGCTACCCAAAACTCGCAAGAAAACAATTCTTTTTTGGAAGAAAAGAAAAATATACCCGTTTTCTGTTGGTAGAATATTTCTACCAATGTGCTCCCTACCACTCGATGGCAGGCAATGCATTATTTTAACCATTAGGGAACAGTCACGTGTTTGTCAGAGGATTGGGAGGAGGGAACTGGAAGTTTGTGGTGGAAATGTTTTAGCCCCCCTCCCCCCCCCCATAAATCACACTAAAAAAAACATTGAAGAGCTTTAATTTTTCTAGTAGCCCCCTCCCCCCACCCCCAAGAAAAAAGGACATTGGAATGAAAATCAGTATAGCAACAATTATCACATATATTCCGTTTAACTGCATTAAATCATGGTAGCATGACATCTGCTAATAACTTTTTTGCTCCTAAAAAAAACGTAGGCAATTGCAAACAATAACACAGGAAAAAAACTCAGACTTGTCACAGTACAAACAACAGGATTAAAATACGAACTTCCACTCATTAGACGGAGGTTACCACTGCTACAAAAAAAAAACGCATATAATCGAAAGAAACACCGAAAGATGTTGGGATTTTTGGTAGGGAAGGAGAAACATGGGTAAAAAATGATTGCTTCTTTTGTAAAAGTAAAAGTTCTTTGTTATTTTGCAGTCTTTATGCTTTATTTCTTTGTTGAAAATTTTATCGCTCTATCGCTCTGCTCATCGGCAAACGCAGCGGACGGTCGCTATACACCAGAGCTATGCAGCAAAGCCGAACTACGAACAAGCGACGCTGTTCTCATTTGCCGTGAGATTTCTTCAGTTTTACTAAAGAATAGCTGAAGTTCTAGGCTAGTGTTTCTACTTGAATTTCTTTCTCAGAAGATTTTTTTTATCTGCTGTAATTTCGTCGGTATTCGTTCTCAAACGCTGAACGGCAGTGTTCTTCCAACTCATTCACATTGTAAATCGTCAGCATTCTCGGCCCTCGTTTACTACAGCGCCATCTGAAAACTCCCGTGGCGTAAGTAAGTTTTCAGAAGCGAGCAGCATGGAAGTTGGCAGACTATTCCGAAGGTAATAGGACCCTGACGTTGTTCATCCAGTTGGTCGCCGTCCATCGCCTACGTAATAATATCTCGAGTCGGACATCGCAATCATTGTAAAGGTAATTATTGTTTTTCTATATTTGTTATTGTTATGCGGTGATAGTTTTGGTGCGATGACCAGGAGTGGTTAACGTTCGTTGAACCCTTTGTTTTGGTGTACATCGTAGTTCGTACCTAAAGTAAAACTAGGATAACTGTTGTAAGCAGCAAGCACGCCTTCGACACCACGCCAGCCATGCCTTGAGAGGGTGCGGCGTCTCTGGTGCGGCCATGTTTGTTTCAGCTTTGTTTTAATACAAATACTACTTGTCTAACTTGGACCTAAGACGATTTAGCCTACTAAATTCAGTAAATCGTCCTAGGGGTCCACTTCCGCAGAAGCTCCGAGCATGATGGCCGACCTATCTAGATTCCGGCGCGTGAAGTTTAGAAAGGTTTAAGATTTTGATTGCGGTTTCTGGTGTTATGTGGTTAGTTTAGGTTAGGTAAATTTGGAAAAAACTGACCTTATTTTCGAGAAACAGCGACCTTAATTTACCCTTTACACCAACGGAGATAGTACAACCAACGTATACAGATCGATGGTGGACGCGCTTGGAGCCGCTGTGGAAGTGGTTCCATTATTTGTGCATATTGATGGGGGAATTATGATTTCTTTCCAGGATCTTGTAAATGTGGTGGGAAAGGAAGAGGGGGCGGCGAAAACTTGGCGGCCAAGAGTTCAACCCCCCCCCCCCCCCATAAAAGTAACTCGTAGGCTTTTATCGATCTACTAACAGAAATTCCGTATAAAATTTAGACGTGAAAATACTAGAGACACGTCCATGTTTTTAGTGTTAATAATTCGTTTGGACAGGAAAATAGTCAATTAACGCCCAGTTTCATACTCCATTTAAATTTAGACGAGAAAGTATTACAGCCACGTCCATGTTTTTATTGTTAATAATTTGTTTGGACAGTAATATAGACCATTCACGTCCAGTTTTTGTTCAATTTTATAAGCTGGAAAGTTTGTTGTTTTGACGGGAAAAGTATGCAGTCAGGTCGCACGTTAAGCTCCGCTCCCAAAAGCTTGCGAGCAATCAGTTGCGAGACGTGAAAGGAAGAAAGCCACGGTGGACGTGGAAGGAGCCACTGCGTTCAAAATAAACTATTCACGTAAAATATTCCGAAATCCACAATTTTTTCTAAAAAAAGTGAAAATTGGAACCAATTTTTTGGATCCAGCATCTGAGGCCAAAAATAAAGTCCTATTTTTCGAAACTTTCGGCAAAAACTTAGTTTCCAACTCTCCTTCAATTTAGTAAAGATGCTACGCATAAAAGTAGAAATTTTACGCATGGCTTGTTGACTACACTGAATGAAACTTGGAAATTATTTTAAAGTATTTCCTTTCCGAAAATTTCGAAAAATAGGACTTACTTTTTCGGGCTCGGTAATATTGGATCCAGGAAATTGTTTCCTAATTTTACTTTCTAATTGCCGTTCAGAATATACATTATATGTGCATTTTTGCATTCTTTCCCAAAGAATGCTTTCTTTCCTGGAGACATTAAAGTTGTGTAAAGCCAACCAGCCTGCGTAACCCGGTCTGCGCATGCGCGTGCGCAGCCTCTCTACTACAGGGAACAAAATTAGCACCGGCCCATCGGACAATGCCTCGTCTTTTGTGTTCTGTGTTGCTTCTGATTCTGACACAAATTTGTCAGATAAATTAATTTAAGCTAATCATTTCTTTAAATTAAGGTGTAAAGCATTTTGGGAACTGAAATTGGAGTTAAGGGTAACAGGGTGGCCCCAACCAGCTGTATATAAATTCTTTGTAAGTCATCAGATGTGGATCCAATGGAGGGGGAGAATTAGTTGATGCATCGGCTACTACGAAACGACAGCATTATTTTAAAAAGAACATTTTGCCGGCCTCCAGCCAGGCCGGCTAAAAAGGGTTTCTTTTTGCCTAAAACATACTAACCTGATAATTTTAGCATTACATTCCTCGAATGTGATGTTCCCCTGGAGATTTCTTCGCAGTCATCCCTAATAAAAGCGAGAGCGCGCACGCTATCGGCATTCATTTTACTCTCAATATGTCAGGCGGTACTCGAGAGGGGAGGTAGGCTGGGAATTTAGGTTAGTATGTTTTAGGCAAAAAGAAACCATTTTTAGCCGGCCTGGCTGGGGGCCGGCAAAATGTTCTTTCTTTACTGCCAAAACATACTAACCTGATAATTTTAGCATTATCAGTAGACCTCGTCAAAATTGGTGGCGGGCACTGCCTTGACGGGCACCCCGGGATGCTAGCAGGCTGTCCCCCAGAAGTTTGTAAAAACTTCGTACTTTGTTCAGAACAGGTGATGAGCCTCGAAGTTTGGTTTCTTCACCTCTTCACCAGTTGGCTTGCTTCCATCATGAAAGGTTAGCTTCCATCATGGTTTGGCTTGCTTCTGCTTCGTTCTGAGTACTTAAGAGGGATTGACTACTGTACAGGTTGCAACAATAGGTCGCAGCCGTTGTAGTCAGATTTTATTCGCGACCTTTGCGTCAGGTTGTGTGAGGTGGAGGTCCATGGATTCCCTGAAGATGATGGGTTTCATGCGGAGATTGCCGTTAATGTTATAAATTACCATGGGACAATTAGCTCTTGTGTGGTTCCATGTGGTAGAATGCGGGTCAAAGAGGAGGAGAAGTTGGGCTAAGGAAGGACCCGGGTTGGTGTTATACAACTAGTCGTCATTTGGTAAAAAAGAAGCCTCCTGCCAGGCAAATGAGAAGGCCACAAGTTCATACAATGCGAACTTACAATACTTGTGGCCTTCTCATTTGCCTGGCAGGAGGCTTCTTTTTTACCAATTCTCATTGTGCCGCAAAATAATTGCTTGATTCAACTGTCGTCAGTCATTTCTACTCAAATGAGCGGAGGAGCAGAGTTGCGGTGGCCTTCGAAAGGTCGAAGAAAAACCTGGAGTTTACGTGTTGGGTTTCTGCCAAGTTGGGAAGAAGAGGCGAAGTCATGTGCCGACTGGAAGGCAGGGGGGCGGGAAGTGTCGTGGTTTCAATAAAAAAGGCTCCTGCCCCCTGGTGACGAGTGGCAGATACGGTGCTCAGGGTTTGCGGCTCGCTCCTGCTGGTTGCGTTCACCAGCGGAAGCGAGGGGGGGGGGACGGGCTGAAAGGGCTGTCGATTTCTCGGCTGAAAGTAGGAGTTAACTTTCGGACGGTGTCAAGCTGGGAAGAAGCGGTGAAAACTTGCGCCGGCTGGAAGGCAGGGGAGAAGCGGTGGCGGTCAAGAGTTGCGGCTTGCTCCTGCTGGTTGCGTTGGCCGGAGCGGGAGCGAGGGGGAACGGCCGAAAGGGCTGTTGGTTTCTCGGATGAAAGTAGGAGTTAACTTCCGGACGGTGTCAAGCTGGGAAGAAGAGGCGGAGACTTGCGCCGGTTGAAAGGCGAGAGAGGAGCTGCGGCAGTCCAGAGGAGTCGTATGGTAAGAGAAGGGCGGAAAGAGTAACCGTCTTTCGGCCGAATGAGGTGACTTTCAGTCAGAGCGTGGAGTCTTTTGGCCGGGATGCGGACTTGCTTGCGAGGAGTAGCAGGGGAGTCGTGACATCCTGTGCGTGAAGTGAGAGGCATGGTGGAGCAGACTAAACGTTTCTTTCCATTATTCGGGCAGGGTGTGAAGGCCTTTAGCAGCGTTGTATGCATGTTGGCATTGTTGCTCTATTGTAGGGGGCTCAGATGTGCCGTGCGAAAGTAAAACTTGCTCCAAAACAGGGTGAGACGAGGACCAGCATGAAGGCTTGCGTGGTGGGCTGGAGCAACCGTGAGTTTTCGGTCGGATGTAAGGGAGCAGGAGGCTGGCCGTAGGGAGAGGAATCTTCCGGGAGGAGACCAGCGGGCTGAACGGAGGAAAAATCTGATTGTCATCGGGGTGAGGCGAAGACCAGCATGCGGTAGGCTGGGGCGACAAGTGAGCTTACGGTCGGCGACAGATGAGTTGTCGGTCGGTAGTGGGCGGACAGAAGCCGGCGATGAGGTCAGCGGGTAGCGCAGGACCACATCAAGGCAGGGCGGCGGCCGATGGGTCAGGATGCCGATGGAACGGTGATCCGGCAAGCAGGAGGAGGGCCGTGTAGATCATGAATGCGATGTGGGCGTAATGCAGCGTAGCCAGAGGTTACCTGGTGTAGGTAGGTCACCTAGATGGCAGGGCAACCGTCTTCGGAGTACCATGGTGAGCGGACTTTCGTCCAGTGCAGAGCGGCATTGTAATCGTAAGGCGGGCGAGAGACGTGGAGCGGGTAGAGAGCTACCAGCTTAACCAGCTTTCATCCTGGGACAAAACCGGCACTGCAAACGTGAGGCGGACGCAACTTGTGGAGGTTAGGAGAGTAGTGGCGACGTCGTCGAGAAAGTCAGGGCCGCGTCGGGATGAACTGGTGGCCGGAAAGGTTGCAGGGAGGGAACCGAGGTCAAGTTCGTTGGTGACAACACAATCTGGTGACCCAGACGAGATCGGAAGACAAGCAGTCGGGGGAGGTCAGATGTAGGGCCCTTATGGGGCTACAGCAGCAAATATGCGGACAAAAGATGCTTGAGGCTTGGCTGGCATCGGGGTTCCGTGATGACGCACACGTAGCGGAGGGCCAAAGAGCGAGCCGAGGCAAAGCATGGACGTCAATCAGGCTGACGAAAGATGGCAGGGAAAACCGCAGGCAGGGGCCGTCAATGGGCGATCCAGTTTACGGCTGCTGCTCTGGCTGGCATGGAAAAGACCGTGGAGCTCCAAAGTCGTCTATGGGAGAGGCAAGAGGCTTGAGCAACAACCCCAACTTGACGGCGACGTCCCAGCTATGGGCAGACCGGAGGCGGGCTGAAGAGTGGAACGTACAGTAGCTACGGCATCAGCGAGGCGGACAAAAGACGGCGAGCCGGAGACAGGGGTCGACGGTCGATTCAGTCCATTATTGCATCCATGGCAGGCCTGGAAAGATGAGGAGCTTCAATGTCGTGGCGGGAGAGGCGAGGCTGGAGCAACAATCCCGGCTAGACGGCGATGTCCCGTCTATGGGCAGGCCGGAGACGGGTCGAGTAGAGCGTGCGGAAAGCTTCGGCATCAGCGTGGCAGACGAAAGACGGCGAGGGAGCAAGAGGCAGGGGCCGTCGATGGACGATCCAGTTCACAACCGCTTCCACGGCTGGTCCGGTGAGACGTGAAGCTTCAAAAGTGTAGGTCGAGGGGGTCGGAGCAACAACTCCGACTCGATGGTGACGTCCCGGCTATGAGCAGACCGGAGACGGGCCGGGAGTGGAGCGTGCGGAAGCGAGGCGGACGAAAGACTGCGAGGGAGGCGGAGGCAGGGGCCGTCGATGGACGATCCAGTTCACAGCGGCTTCCACGGCTAGCCCAGTGAGACGTGGAGCTTCAAATGTCGAGGTGGGAGAGGCGAGAGGCCGGAGCAACAACCCCGAATCGACGTCTCGGCTATGGGCAGACCGGAGACGGGCCGAAGATCGTGTTGTGCGGAGGCGGTAGCCACGGTAACGGGACCTCAATGGCGGCATCAGAGCCGGAAGGCTTACCTAAGGCGGACGCAAGCCAGGGGAGGGATGCGGACTGGAAGCTTGCTGGAAGACGGCAAGCCCGGAGCGTCACGGTGAACGTTGCACAGGAAGCGGATGAAAGACGAGTAGGGCTAGAGATGGCAGACGTCCAGTAATGGAGGTGATAGTGATCCACGGCAGCCAAACAATGAGCAGATGAAGACCAGGCTCGGAGCTGGAGGCGACGACCAGAAAAAGGTGCAGGCGGCTTCCGTATTGGTTCTTCACTCAGACGTGGGTTTTAGCCATGAATGAGACGAGCAGCAGTGGACAGCAACTTATGTCTTGGTTTTCACTCGAGACGTGGGGGCAACCACGGTCGAGACAGGCAGCAGGAGACGCAAATGGCTTCCATCTTGGTTCGCTCAACACGTGAGTAATTTCTAACCACGAGTGAGACGAGCAGCAATAAGCAGCAGGATGCAACAGCTTCCGTCTTGGTTCGCTCAAAACGTGGGTAATTTTTAACCACGAGTGAGCCGAGCAGCAGTAGACAGCAACAGGCGACTTGATTTTCACTCGAGGCGTGGGGTTAGCTACGTTCGAGACAAGCAGGAAAAGATGCAAACGCCTTCCGTCTTGATTTTCGCTCGAGACGTGGGGTTAGCCACGGCCGAGACGAGCAGCAAGGGGTGGAAACGGATTCCGTCTTGGTTCTTCACTCAAAACGTAGGTTTTAGCCACGAGCGAGACGAGCAGCAGTGGCCAGCAGTAGGTGACTTGAATTTCACTCGAGACGTGGGGTCAGCCACGGTCGAGACAAGCAGCAAGAGGTGTAGACGGCATCCGTCTTGGGTGTTCACTCAAAACGTGGGATTTAGCCACGAGTGAGACGAGCAGCTTCAACAGCAACAGTCTTGGTTTTTCATTCCAACGAGGCCTCGAGTCTTGTCCCAGTTGGTGGAAGCTTGATCAGGATGACATCGAATAAACAAGCCAGGTAGAAAATACAATCGTTGTCGGACACAATCGAAACCGAAACGAGTGTAAGGTGGCTCTCCTGCAACACGGTACATCCGGGGTCTAGTGCGGGAAGCGGCCGAGAGAGCTAAGCTTCGTCGAGGCGTGATGGAGAGATGGACGGAAGGGCGAGGGCGCTCTGTCGGAAAGCCAAGAGCCGAAAGTGCCAATGTAGATAGCTGGAGTGGCGATGAGTGTTGGAGAAGGTAGACGAATGACACGGGATGAAAGCAAACTGATGCCGGCTGAAAGTGCTGGCTCCGTCGGGCGTGTCGGCGGGAAGAGCGGGGGCCGGTAGGTCAGTAGAGTTCGCCAAAAGCCGCAAGTAGGAGATGCCGATGGCAGGCAACTAGCCGGAGCGGCAGCCGATGCGGCAACCCTTCCCAATGTCGGTCGCCACTCGCCATTTGGCGAGTGGAAATCAACAGTTGGCGACTTGGAATTTGCCTTACTCGCCAAAATGGCGACTAGCTGCAGAGCATGCCACTAAAAAAGGGGTATCTCTGGAACCGTACAAGTTAGAGACGAACGGTTTGCGGCGTTATGCTTAGATTTATAAGGGCTATATAACTGGATTTTCTGTATTAATACAGGAGTTTAAGAAAATTCCACAATTTTGTTAATGCATACATTAGAGAAACCTTTCATCATACAAAACGTATTAAGTATGTGACGAGTAGAAATTGTGAAATGGCGAGTGCTTTGTAAGGTCTACTGGCCAAGTTGCGACTGCTACTAGATTGACATTCGGATGGGTTGCGATGCGGCGACCAGGGCGGACGAAAGACGGGGAACAGAGCGACGTGGAGGCGATAGACGACGCGATCGCTGGAAGAAAATGAATGCCGATAGCGTGCGCGCTCTCGCTTTTATTTAGGAGGACTGTGCCGCGCATGCGCAGTGGAATATGCAAGCAGGCGGCTGTACAGCCGAAGAAATCTCCAGTGGAACATCACATTCGACGAATGTAATGCTAAAATTATCAGGTTAGTATGTTTTGGTAATAAAGAAATCATAATTTCCCTGCCAGGTTCATGCTTAATAATTAAATTTTCTTTAGTAGAATAATTATTATAGTACTGGTTCTCTTAATCCTTTTCTTTTTTCCCACGGTAATATAAATTACTTATGCACAAATTCGACCCATGAACAAATCCACGTGTGAACTTTGCTGTGGACCATTGACGCCATGCGGTTTTTATAAGTCTAGTGCAGGAAAGCCAGCCTGAGACTGCTGTTTGGCATATAGTTTTATTTATTTATGTGGCTCATTTTGCATACCAATTGGCTCGCAGCACAACTAAAATGGAAGTCAGGCCTACACCTTTTTTTGTGAAACTAAAATAATACGGTTTATTTTGGGGTTTAAAAAAAAGGCAGCCTGAAAATTCTGTAAATGGCTTAAATTTCGTCACCCTTGGGTATTTATTTTGGACAATGGAGGTCCCACCCATCCCCACCATCAAATAGTCTGAATGCATCCTGATAGATGGTGTTTCAACACATAGCTGGTTTGTGCCCCCCCCCCCCTCCAATATTTCTTCCTGTATCCCCTACTGTAAGCCATTGTGTAACAGAATTGCAGAGGAGTATTAAGATGGAAAAAAAATTCAATTTAATTTTGGGTGGGTAAATTTTCTGTAGGTCCGGTATTTTTAAATAGGTGCCATACCAGTGTCCGGTGCAAGATTTCCTTAAATTCGCGGACTGTACTAGGCCAGTCATCACTTCCACTGTCGACATATTGGAGCGGGCTCCGCTTTCTTTGCTGTTTGGCTGGGTTACCCGCTTCCCTTTTCCAAACACATATTTTGAAATTCAGAATGCTCACATTCTGTACAACGAGCATGTGGCGTAGTTGTAAACCACCCATAACAAAAATTGGTATATAGAAGCCGTCAAGTGTCCAAAAAGAGTGCCTTTAAAAATAGTGATATCGTTCAACCAAGGAAAGGGACCACCAAGGTAGTGAGCTACTTGGCTAGACAGTATCATGAATACTTTATTGATGCATCTTTCACTCTATGAATGGTGAACTCTCATCCTTTAACTTTTAGTTTTTCTACACGAGCCAATCATTAATCAAAACTGACTGATACCAAATTCCAACCTCTTTAACCGATACTAAGTCGCGATAACCGATTCCAGTTCCCAATTAACCAAAACTATAATACTGACATATATCTTTATTAATAAATGACTTTTGAAAGCATTGCATATGTAAAGCATAGGCCTAAATGTACATGATGTTTTTTTTTTAAATATTGGTTTAAAATAATGTTGCAAATGCAAAAATCATTTCAAAACACAAAACCCCCAGTAGAATTTAACATTTTGCCATATAATTTCTAAACAGTAAGCAGGAAAGCTAGTGAAAAAACCTTCAAATGTATTCAAACCTCAAAATCGGTCGACGAGAGGTGAAAATATCTTCAATTTGGTTTTATTACCGATATATCTGGATTTTGTCTACTGAACCCGTTTTCTACCGATATTGCTAATATCGGTAAAGATGGGGTAGGTAATCGGGATCGGCGCAGGCTTACAAAATATGGCTCGAAGAAGTGATCATTCAGCCAGGGTCCAAAGGCCACGAGCCAAGGTAGCTAGCTACTAAGCTGGACATTATCATAAAAACGTCATTGATGCAGCTTTTTCTCTGTGAATTCATCTTTTAATTTTTAGTTTTTCTTTATTTCTGCACCTTCCCCTTACATTTTCAGTAAATATCTCGGTAAAGATAGGGATCGGTAATCGGGCTCAGCCCAGCCATACAAAATATGCTTTTAGTTGCTCACAGTTACCAGACACAAGTCTGCTAGTGAGGCTGCCTCTTTATCATCAACAATCACTTTTGACAACGTAAAACAAACTTTGCTGAACAAATTTGTTGTTGGCTTTTGGTTCTTGGCCCATTTTGTCTTCCTGATGGTTCCTCAGCCTCAAGTCCGATAAACCTTGTTCAGACATCCGTGCTAGTATAGGTGTAGATTCATATTTCTAAGCGTCGGGAGAAAATTTCTACTACCTGTAAATTAAATTGCATTCAGTTCCTGAGTGCTCTTTATGACTTGAGGTTTTTCGCTCTCCTGATCCGCCCAGTGCGCAACCCCACTGCGCATGCGTCACCATGCGCAGGCCTCCTATAAAAGCAGATCGCTCGCCCATGGCAGCCATCTCTTTTCCTCAAGCTCTCGTCGCAGACGTCGCCTGGAAAGAAGCTCTCCTATCCGTTCCCGTTCGTCTCCGCAGCCCGTTCGCCGCCTGCAGCCCGTTCGCCGCCTGCAGCCCGTTCACCGCCTGCAGCCCGTTTCCCGCCCGCAGCCTGTTCGCCGGTCGTCCCCGTCGCCCGTTCGCCGCCTGCAGCTCGTTCGCCGCCCGCAGCCCGTTCGTCGTTCGCATGTCCTATGCCGGAATCCGACGCCGCCTGCTGCCGCTCGTCGTGTGCTGCCTGTTCTCCCTTCAACTGCCCGTTCGTCGTTCGTCGTTCGCAGCCCGTTCGTCGTTCGCACTTCTCGGCCTGAGAGTTAACGTCTCGCTGCCGCCCATCGCTTGCCAGCCGCTCGTCTTTCAACGCCTCGTTCTCGTTCGCCATTCGCCGTTCACAACCCGTTCGTCGTTCGCCGTTCATCATTCACAGCCCGTTCGTCCTTAACAGCCCGTTCGTCATTCGTCATTTGTAGCTCGTTCATCGCTCGACGTTCCCGTTCGCCGCTCGTTCGTCGTTGCCACTACCGTTCATTACGTGATCATCACGCCGACACATCATGGATTCTCCTCCGTCAAGCCCTCCACCTGACCCCAGCATCTCGCCTTTGCCGTCTCCAACCCGACCCACGGCCTCTTTCACCCAAGACCATTCGGCTTCGCCGTTGCCCTGCGCCCAACAACCGCCATCAACCTCGGCATCTCTCGCTCTACAGCAACATGATGTCCCGCCCCTCGACTTATCATTGGCCTCACATCCTGAACCTGAGACGGATCGCTTGTCAACGCAAGAAATTCACCGCCTCATGGACTGCTCCATCAAGGAATTCTCTTACAAGAACTGCTCCTCGACGGAGAAGCCCCCTTCAAAGGCCACTTCGTACGTCCAAGACTGGATTGCATCTTCCGACACCGATGCTCGCAAACGGAAGCAACCTTACGCCCATGCACCCTCAAAGAAACACCGCCCAAACATTTCTGCAGCGGACCTCCAGCAACTCTTTTCCCGCATCCTCAACACGGAAGATGATCTCGACTCGGCTTCTGTTTCGGGCCGGCAAGCTCCGCATCGAGTTAACTTCGCTCAGCCCCCGCTTGACCCTTATGAAGATTCCCTTCAAGCCGACGATGATCCAACTGCCATCCCCCTGTTCGACCTTCTCAAAGCGGTAGAAGCCATTATCCCTGACGGCTATCTCTACAAACCGAACTCCTCCGCTCCTAAACCCAAGAACAGGGGCCTTTCAACGGGTTTCGGCTATGGCCTTCGGGACAAAAATAATGTGAAAAAGCAAAGATCGGACAATCCACTGCCTTACTCACGACACTCCTCAGAACTGGGGGATCCCTCCTCGGGAATGGTGAACCCCTTGAACTCGATCAGGATCCACCGCCCCCTCGTCCAGGCCGTGAATCCTGGTTCTTCAGAGCGACTGGTGACGGCGCGGCCAACCCTCGCCTTTTTGAAACCTACCAACAATCTGAGTTTTTGTCAACCGAAGCAAAAATGGTTTTCGGCACTGCCCTCTACATTCCCCGTCGCACCGAGGTGCCCACTGCCGTGCTCCGTGAGAATGACAAGATACTCCGTCTAGGCCTCCACGCCAACTCTCAAGCCGACGTCCTCGCCACGGCTATCAACGCTCTCTGCGAAAGGCTCCCCCGTGAATCTAGCCAAAAGAACGTCAAGTATCTCCACTTCCTTATTTCTGAACTTTTTAAGAAGATGTCCTTCGCCTCGTATCACTCCTTCAACTGGTTCACCAAGGCTCTGTTCAACTCGACCCTCCTACTCAGGGACATCGCCTTAAGCACCACATCGAACTTGAATGCGTCTACCAAACACATTCTCCGCAACCAACCTCTTCATGAGACGGACACACTCTTCAGAGGCCGCATCCCGACTCTTGCCCCTCATTTTGACATCGCCCGCAAACCTATGAAACCGTTCAAACCACCGAACAACCAGCCTTTTCGAAAGCCCTTCCAAGGCCACACCTCTCATCCCAAACCACCGCCTCCTCCAACGTCCAATGGCCAGTCATCCCATGACAAGAGGAAACCTTCTCCCCGCCGGAATCAGTCCTTTCGAGGGAACACCCACAACAACTCATGCAACAACAACAAATTCAGAAGAAGCTCCACCCCCGACAACCGCAGCAAGTACTCCTCTGCTTCCAGTCGGAAATCCTTTCACCGCAAGTGACTATGCCCACGCTCTCCCTGTAGGCGGCCGAATCAGTCACTTCGCATCGGCATGGCATCACATCACAACCGACAAAGTCATCGTATCAATCGTATCCCATGGCTTTCGACCATTCTTCAATTCAAGACCTCCGATGGCATTCACCCCTCCTTGGGAGCTCGCAACCAAGGCTTCACCCGCTCTCTCCAAAGAAGTAGCCGCCCTTCTAGCCAAAAACGCAATCCGCCTCTGTCCCGACCATTCCAAGCCTGGCTTCTACAGCTCCATCTTCCTGAGACCGAAGAAGTCCGGTGAGGAAAGAATGATTTTCAACCTAAAACCACTGAATCGCTACATGAACAACGAACACTTCAAAATGGAGACCCTTCAATCCATTCGCCTCTCCCTAAAACCCCTGGAATGGACGATCTCGATCGACCTCGAAGATGCATATCTCCACATCCCTCTTCACAAGACGTACCTCCACTACTTCCAGTTTATCTACCAAGGGAAGATTTTTGAATTCCAAACTCTCCCATTCGGCCTCAACGCTGCTCCACGCATCTTTACTCTCGTCATGAAGCCCATTTTGAGCCACCTTCATCGTCACCAGGTAGGAGCCAACGCCTTCCTCGACGATTGGCTCCTAAACAACATCTGTCCCCGCCAACTCCGGCAAGACACCTTCTTCACCATCCGGCTTCTTCACAACCTTGGTCTGGGCATCAACTGGGAGAAATCACGACTCCAACCTGCACAAACCTTCATCTTCCTCGGTGTGGATTTCAACCTTCGGTCTGCCACCGTCACGCCATCAGCGGAGAGGAAAACCGACCTACTAGACCACTGCCTCTCCTTTTCCCAGTCCACAAATCACTCACTGACATCCCTCAACTCCCTCATAGGCAAAATGGATTCAATGGCAGATCTTCTTCCCTACGGTCGTTGGATGACTCGACCACTCCACCATTTCCGCATCGATCATTGGAGCAACCATCTTCCATCATCCAAGTTGTCAAAACCATCCGATCCCCACTTCCCATGGGAATGCCTTCACTGGTGGATGAACACTGCAAATCTATCCAAGACTATGCCTCTTCACGAACCCCCTCCGGACCTCCTACTCCTAACCGACGCATATCTAACTGGATGGGGTGCTCACATAATGGACAACGAAGTAAACGGAACCTGGCCTCCCAACACGACCGTGCATATCAACGTTCTCGAACTGAAGGCAATCTACAATGCTCTTCGTCATTTCCGTCACCTGGTAACAGGCAAGATCGTTCAAATCCAATCAGACAACACTACTGCAGTCGCCTACATACGTAAAGAAGGAGGAACACGTTCCCGGACCCTTCATCAGATCACCTCCGAAATATTCAACCTATGCCTGAAGCTCGACACAACTCTCCAACCGCTCCACATCCCAGGCAACCGAAATGTAATAGCGGACGCACTATCCCGGAAGAAACCACCATCAGGGGAATGGTCCCTCAAGACATCAATTAGCGAATCTCTCTTCATCATCTGGGGGAAACCCATGATCGACCTCTTCGCCACGAGGTACAATGCCAGACTTCCCCAATTCGTGAGCCCGGTTCCGGACGATCTGGCCTGTGCAGTCGATGCCCTGACCTTTCCCTGGGACAACCTCTACCCTACCTGTTCCCTCCATTCAGACTTCTCCCATCTGTCCTAACGAAGATCGAGCAAATTCAGGGTCTGTCTCTTCTCATAGCACCAAACTGGCCTGCAGCCCTATGGTTCCCTCGACTACTCAACCTTCTCGTAGGCACACCAAGAGAATTGCCAAACCTTCCGGATCTCTTATCCCAACAGAAGGGGACCAAGTTCCACCCGAACTCCAACATCTTACATCTGCACGGGTGGCTACTATCATCCAACTCATTAAAGAGGCTGGAATTTTTGAAGAACAAGCCGCTCGCATCGGCAGCAAGGCCCTTTGAGACTCAACTAACAAAATGTACAACAGCCACTGGCAACGATGGTTTCATTGGTGTAAGCGAAAAAAGGTTAATCCAATCAACCCCCCTATTCGAGAACTGCTAGTCTTCTTCACCGATATTTTCAAAGATGGACTAAAAGGCTCAACCATTCTAGTCTACCGTTCCGCTCTGAACACCGTCTTCAAAGCCGCCGGAAACAAACACCTCCTCGAAGATTACCGCATTTCATCTCTCATCTCTCATCTCTTCATCTCTCATTTCATCTCTCTTGAACCAGACTCCTTCGAAGTCTTGTCTTGGACTCTCTGACCAAAGATCCATACGAACCGATTCAAACTTGCCACATTAACCATCTCACGAGGAAGACAGTTTTTCTCACCTCTCTGGCAGCAAGCCTTCGCAGCAGCGAAATGCAAGCCCTGTCGAACGACCCTGCTCACTGTTTCTTTTTCGACAATTGCAAATTCATTCATTTGAGGCTTCGTCCTTATTTCCGAGCCAAAACTCAAAAACCATGCGAACCGTCCAAACCTATCATCATACCAGCCATCACGAACATCTACGATGAAGAACCCGAACGAACCCCATGTCCCGTCCGTGCGCTTCGATACTACATTAAACGCACAAGTGACCCCGAATGCCGAAGAGGACGCACTCAACTCTTCCTTCCCTTCTCCAAAGGAACGAACGTGACTTCTGCTCCCATGATTGCCAACTGGATCAGAACTGTCATTAACAGGGCATACGACGATGCGAATATCAGCTGCACCGACAACAACATCAAGGCAACTGCACACGAACTCCGGGCACTCTCAACTTCATGGGCTTTCCACAATCAAATCTCCATTTCCGGAATTCTGCAAGCCACATCATGGATGAGCCAAACCGTCTTCACAAGTCACTACCTCCGTGACATGTCAAGGCAAGAAGATGGGCTATATCGTCTGGGATCAATCGTAACAGCCAGATGCATAGTCCAACCCCCTTAAGCACTAACACAGAAACGAAGACCTCCAGAAGACGGAAGCAAGACCTTTCCGTTCCCGACTTCCAGAAGACGGAAGCAAGACCCATCATTCACAAACGGCCCTGTTCAGGGCCACCAAATCCTACGAAAGAGATCCAAATTCCTGTTTCTGTTATATTTTTCAATAAAGTGCGAAGTTTTGTTAAACTTTTTGGGGGAACCAGTCCGCAACCCGGGGTAACTCGCCATGATGGTGCCCGCCACCTATACTGACGAGGTCTACTGTAAATGCAATTTAATTTACAGGTAGTAGAAATTTTCTCCCGACGATTAGAAACCTAAATTTTTTTTGGGGGGGGGGGTTAAAATTGGTTTCTATCGTCTATACGAAAATTTATACTACCTGTAAATACCCACCCTACCTCCCCTCTTGAGCCACCATCATGGTTGACATATCGAGAGGAAAAGAGATGGCCGCCATGGGCGAGCGATCTGCTTTTATAGGAGGCCTGCACATGGTGACGCATGCGCAGTGGGGTTGCGCACTGGGCGGATCAGGAGAGCGGTAAACCTCAAGTCATAAAGAGCACTCAGGAACTGAATGCAATTTAATTTACAGGTAGTATAAATTTTCGTATAGACGATAGAAACCAATTTTAACCCCCCCAAAATTTAGGTTTTTCTGAACTCGCCATTGGCTGGTAGAGCAAAAATGTTTAGTCGCCAACTGAGAAAGTTTTGTCTTCTAGTTAAAAAGATTTGTTTCTAGATACTAGAAGCCAGTAACAATTAAAACAAAAACTCAAATCTGCTTGCGGTGAGCCACGAATTTGTCAAAGCACAAGTTTCTTATAAATTGTCATGTTCTGGCCTTATAGGTACACAGACTTCGAAAACTTTTTTGAACATAAAGAAATCCGTACTACACGTAATTTCTAACTCTGTAACGAAGAGCAATAACTTAGGATTTTAAGACCATCAGAACATTAGGCTATTGACGAACAACCCTTTCGAACACAAAGCGAAAATGTCCAGTTCGTTTCAGCCTTATTTATCACTTTTCAACCCACCGGCGAAATTGGCTACTAGAACAAATATTTTAATCGCCAACCTGCCCAATTTAATCGCCAACTGGCCAGTGGCCGGTGGCTTTCTGCACCCATACTGCTAGTGCATGCAACATTTGGTTTGTATAGCCTTGTGGTTTTCGCGTGATGAGTGGTTTAAGATTACGTTGGAGTGTGATCATAGCGGAGCTCCGTTCGGCCTTCGGACTCGCTTCGCTCCAATAAACGCATCCAGGCAGGACGGCCTGTCATCTTTTATTCGTCCAGCATGCACCGGTACGGTCACGCTTCACCTTCTTCCTGAGCTCGTCTTCGCCGGTTCAACACTGCCTCATTCGAAGATCGTCTTCGCCATGGCAAGCTCAAGAACCTCTGGAAAGGACTCTTTGCCCAGGACGTCTTCTCCCTCCCCGGCGAGCCCTTCATAGCTGGACCCAGACATCGTGACTTATCCTTTGTCCTCGCCTCCTACAATCTCGGCACCGCCACTATCGTTTCCACAATCTTCGCCACTCTCCCCGTCAGTTTCCTCGATCCCTTGCAGACAGCCTTCTCGACGGGGTTCACGTCGCACAAAGAAACCAAGAAGAACAAAGCACATTCGTCAAAATCTTGCACATCGTCGGCTGATTCTCCTCTGGACCTATGCCCTCGTCCTTCCCGATGATCCCGTTCCCCAGTAACTGCCTCTCATTACGATTCTCTGCTCTCTCTGGGTCAAATCCACGCCCTCATGGACAGAGCCATCAGAGAATTCCACCACAACAAAGAAACAGTTCCTGCTCGGTCAATCATTTCCCATATCCTCTCTTACATGCAGGACTGGGTCACTCCGTCCTCCTGAAAATCCTCCAGCGAATGTCATCAGCTGTCGTCAAACTTTTCATCCAAGCGAACTCGCACTTCCGCTTTGCCATCCACGGGTGACCCTGTTTTTCAATGACCTTCTGCCTCACCACCACGCCCGTCACGATCCCGAATGGCTGCATCACTTACACCTTTGTAACCTACCGTTCCTGATGATGACATCGACCTCGAAACCGCTTTGGCACTAAGCGACTCCCTACGTTGGAGCTCGAACTCTTCTGCCAACTGGTCCACCCAATCTCATGACCCCAGACACATCCTCTTTGACGATGACCCATCAAACATGCCTCTCTCTGAATTCCTTAAAAATGTTGAAGAAACCATTCCCGACTGCTTCCTCTACAAGCCACCTCCAGCCATGGCTGAACCAACAAAAGATCGCTGCCTTGCCACCGGCTTCGGCTATTGCCAACGAGACCAACTAGTCAAGAAGCGGTCGATGCTTGGTCAGTCCACCACCTTCCTGACGACCCTTCTACGCAATGGAGGTTACCTCTTAGGCGAAGGTGAACCACTTGAGCTCATTAAATACCCTCCTTTACCATGCCCTGGTCGCGAAACCTGGTTCCGTACATGCAAAATCTACCATATCCTGGTATCTAGGATACCCAACAAAATCACTGTCATCAGACAAGATCCGAAAAATCACGTATTTTGATGTACACTTTAACCTAAAAACACGCTTTCTGACCAGACAATTTTACATTCTTGATATCGGGCAATTTGGTAGATTTTGTATATACGCCTGGTTCTTCTGACCAATGGGTGATGGATCCGCCAATCCAAGGCATTTTGAAACGTACAAAGAAAATGAATTTCTTATAGCAGAAGCAACGATGAACTCCGGAACCTCCATGTTCATCGCTAAAAAGATCGAAGTTCCTACCGTAATTCTTAAGGACAATGATGATATCCGACTAGGCCACCCAAGCCGACATTATCTACTTGGGGCTGATCAATGCACTATGTGAGAAACTAGCCGCAGCGAATCAAGCTGCAGCTAAGCAAACCATCTCCATGACATCATCAACCAGTTTTTCAAAAAGGCGTTCTTTGCCACTTTCCATTCCCTCAATTGGCTCACAAAGGCACTTTTCAATTCAACTCTTCTCCTCCGCGAAGTAGCTTTGAACTCCTCCGACTTTGAACTTAAACGACTTCACTTGCCACATCTTACGGAACCAACCTCTCCACGAATCCGACACTTTAGTTGTAGGCCTGATCCCAAAGTTAGCTCCCCACCTTTACGTCTCTTGGAATCCAAAAGAATAAAAACCAAAGACCCCCAAAACCCTTCTTCAGGAACCAGCAATCAGGCTATCAACATGCCAATCGGGACGAAATTGTAAAATTCAAGAACAACTACAAATCTTACAACAACCGCGATGACTCCCTATCGAAGCATCACTCCGACAATCGGCCCTTTCGTGGCAAGCCCTCCAACAGCGGCAGAGGAGGTAAACCTTACCGCAGCACCATTCCTGAGCGCCCAAGTTGCCATTCCTCACCAGGATCAAGAAGCAAATCCCGCTGCAACCAATGAGGCCACTCAGCTGACTTCTCTTCCAGTCGGGAGACGCCTATGACATTTCTTATTGGTATTGATGCTTATTCATGGGTGGAGGAGGAGGCAGGGGCACTATAGAGTAGGAGGGCTTGGTTTGTAGGACTCACGGTTTCATGCCTGATGAAGGTGGCTGCAAGTTGTCACTGAAAATTTGCAAGATGATAGCGAGATATTTATTTTATATGGTTTGCGTGATGAACTCTGTTAATATGATTGAAGAGTTTTGCCCAGTGTGTCATGGCCTGGGATGTCTTTAAGATGTGGTTGATGACTTTACTGCTCTGTCGAAAAATTTCTAAGCTTCTAGGTTGAGTCTAGTCCTACTGAATACTTCGTGGTGTAGAATCCTAATGTTGTTAAAGTCTTGTTTATGGTTAGTTAGCTTCCGGTGACGGTGTAGAAAGCTGGAGCGTCTCAAGATACCTGTATACAGTGGACTGGTTCACAATGTTGACACTTTGCTGCGTCGCCATATCGCTACTTGGCTGGCTTCGCCACATCGCTGTTTCGTCGTATCGGCACTTGCGTATTAGGAGATTTCTACTGCGTCGGATAGCTCTTCGGGGGTTGCAGGCGCCCTTGCGTTACTGCACTTTTCTGGCAGCTGAATTTATTACCGGTTGTGATGCGACGGATTTGAATTTCTGCCTGCCTGCCCCTGCTATGATCAGGACACCGCTTCGCCAGGCTGAGACTGACGAGCATTGGTTAAATGTGCCTCCTAGCCGGGTCGCGCTCGGATTTGGCCTATTTGTGTCGATGGCGGCCCTTTGTATATTTTTTAGCTGAATCTGCAGTCGCGGGACGACTTCATGTTAATGATTGTTTGCATTTGATAAAGGGTGCATCGTGGTTCCAGGACAACACCTTCAACTGGAGTCTTCGGGCACTCATGAACATGGTTCATAAGTGCCTGGAGAACCTTGACTCAGCCTCTGGAATCCCTTAGGACGTTGTAGGAAAGTTGCGCCAGTCACTCATTTATTCTTCTGGAAGTCTCTCCAATGATCAGGTGTTGTCTTTGGCTCCCGAGTTGTACGACACAGTGAAGGCTCTTGTTGTTCCTACTCCGAGACCTGCTACACGACTGTCACTTCGACCAGGTGCAAGAATTTGAACCTCTTTCAGAAGTGCGCATTTCGTTAGTCATGCAGTAGCTCCCTTCCTTCCTACCAAGTGGGTCAGGAAAAGAGGAGGGGGGGTGGATTTCGCTGATCATTTCAGGGAAGCTCTGACCTCTCTCAGTAACAATACTATGAAGACATCGGATCATATCTAGGTCGTGGACAATCGTTTCGTAATAGCAAGGGCGGCGGGTGGGGTCGTGGATCCGACCGTCCTCATTCCTGACCTTGTGGGAAACGTTCCTGCTCCCATTCACAGGCAGGTGGGGGCAGGACCAGACATATCGCGGCTTGGAGATCCATCATGAATAATTCCTACGTTCCATTCATTGTGTCTCACGGCTACGTTCCTCCATTCCTGTCTCACCAGTACCTGTCTGTGGCTCCACCGCCGTAGCATCATAATCACAATATTGCTGGAGGCAGAAGTTGTGAAGTTATTGAAGAAAGGCTATTCAGTGGTCACCCCCTGGTTTCTACAGCCCGTCGCTGGTACTTTGCAAAAAAGAGGTGGCACTCGTGTGATTTTCAACCTGCTGTACCTCAACGCTTATCTAGCAGTCGAACACTTCAAGATGGTGGCAGCGTTGGTGAGAGAATCTCTTGTCCAGGGGAGTTTTCGGCGCCCGTCGACGTGGATCACACGTACCTGTATATTCCCTTGCATCCGTCAGTTTTTCATCTATTCCGGTTCGTGTTCGACGACCTGGCGTAATATTTCGAAGTTAAACCCTTCGGTCTTGTGATGGGACCCTATGTGTTTACGTCTGTTCTTCACCCCATGGTGTGGTTTCTTCACAGCCAGGAGATTCGGTGTCACGTGTTCCTCGCTTTTCCTTCAGCAGCTCCAGTTTTGCCTTTCGCGTAGTTGGGCCTAGGTGTAAACCCCTCGAAGTCTCGTTTCCAGCTGGCTCAGCCATTTGTTTTTCTTGGAGTGGAAATTGACATGTTCAACTTCCTGATCCAGCCTTCTTCGGAGAGAGTGTTGAATTTTCATTTCGACCTGGATGATTTCCACAGGCTGTCTTGGATTTCCGCCAGAGATATGGGCGCAGTCATAGGTCGGTTGGATTATTGCGCTACCCTCATTTCGCTTGGAGCCTGGCGGACTCGAGAATGCATTGGTTCTGGAAGGTCGAATGGTTTCCCAAGTACTCGTGGAAAGATCTGGTTCCTCATGACAATCTTCCTTGGGACTCGCTTTGATGGTGGATTCACCCGGGCGACGTCACGGTGGGAATTCATGTTCATGATCCCAGCCCGGATGTTCATCTCTTCACAGATGCCTCATCAGGCCCATATGGGCGACCTTACAGCATTGGGAATCTGGTTAGCAGATGAGGCGGCCCTGCATATCGACACGCTGGAGCCCCGTGCCATCATTTATGCTGTTCACGTATGGTTCTCTTGACTGAGAGTAAAAGTGGTTGCAATCGTGTCCGACAACACCACTTCTGTCACGTATGTTTGCCTGGGAGGTAGGGCCTCCTCCTGGACTCTTATGTACGAGGTGTCATACCCTTTTCTCTCTGTGTCAAGAACTTCGTGTGACCTCATGAACTTCATGAAAGGCCATTGTGAAGTGATGTCATGAGATGCAAGTCGTTGTCAGCTACACTAGAGCGCACATACCTCATAAGTAGATAGCACAAATTGAGGGCCAAGATGGCGGCTCGCCTTAAACGACGGAAATGTTACAGCCACTTGCAATTTTGTTGGAAAAAGAGAGCTATAAACTATTTATACAGTATTTAAAATGTTAATTACAAGAATCCACGGTTGTCATTTATCAGAACGAACTGTAATTTGCTAGGTTCACACGGTTTGTTCTTAGTTTCTTGAAATTGAATTTTCTGTTATGGCTTGCTTCAAGCGATACTTTAGAAGTTCTGGTTCTATGCTTCATAGACTGGTATTTTTTAAAATTAATTCTGAAATAAGTGGCTAAATGTTAGAGCTATTTCTTACTGGTTTAACTTATTACTTATTCTTACTGGTTTACCTCAACCTGCTGTACCTCAACGCTTATCTAGCAGTCGAACACTTCGAGATGGTGGCAGCGTTGGTGAGGGAATCTCTTGTCCAGGGGAGTTCATGGCGTCCGTCAACGTGGATGACACGTACCTGTACATTCCCTTGCATCCGTCAGTTATACATCTATTCTGGTTCGTGTTCGACGACCTGGGTTAATATTTCGAAGTTAAACCCTTCGGTCTTGTGATGAGACCCTATGTGTTTACGTCTGTTCTTCATCCCATGGTGTGGTTTCTTCACATCCAGGAGATTCGGTGTCACGTGTTCCTCGCTTTTCCTTCAGCAGCTTCAGTTTTGCTTTTCGCGTAGCTAGGCCTAGGCGTAAACCCCTCGGACTCTCGTTTCCAGCCGGCTCAACCATTTGTTTCTCTTGGAGTGGAAATTGCTGTCTCGGATTTCCGCCAGAGATTTGGGCGCAGTCATAGGTCGGTTGGATTAATGCGCGACCCTCATTCCGCTCGGAGCCTGGAGGACTCGACCAATGCATCGACAGAAATGTTACAGCCACTTGCAATTTTGTCGGAAAAAGAGAGCTATAAACTATTTATACAGTATTAAAAATGTTAATTACAAGAATCCACGGTTGTCATATATCAGAACTAACTAATTTGCTAGGTTTACACGGTTTGTTCTTAGTTTTCTCGAAATTGAATTTTCTCTTATGGCTTGCTGCAAGCGATACTTTAGAAGTTCTGGTTCTATGCTTCATAGACTGGTATTTTTTAAAATTAATTCTGAAATAAGTGACTAAAAAGTGAGAGCTATTTCTTACTGGTTTAACTTATTACTTATTCTTACTGGTTTTACTTATTACAAAAAATATTTTACTTCCAGTTCTGTTAATGTTTTTGTGTAAATTATTGTAGCCTACTTTTAATAACATACAATTTTTTTAACGAAAATGCTTCTGTAAGATGATAAAACAATTGTTTCTGAACATTCCTAGCTAAAATTTGGAAATAGGCCTATTGGATTTTTTGATGCCGAGTTTTTAATTTTGTTAACTCCCAAAGTTTTACAATAAATCGTATTATTTAAATTAAATTTTAAATCTAAATTATCGTGGAAGAATCCATTGTATTGAAGGGTGCATTGTCGAAGAGCCACGTGTTTAGCATCGCTAGTGTAGGCCAGTAAGTCGAATGCAAATTATAAAAAAAATGGCAATAAATCGCAATTTGCAATTTTTTAAATATATAATCGCATCATAAATTTTGGAACCGCCCAACCCTAGCGCATCCCTAATTAATACTCACTGAACTTGTTTAGCTGCGGCGAATTTTTGATCAGACCACAAAAAAGAGATACCAGCCCCGCCAGCTCAATTCTGTTTCTATCGCAAAGAACGTAAATTTAGCATTTTTATTCTCGAATGCAAGTTTCCCACTAGATTGATTTGATTAAATCCAGCCAGCTCTCTGACCCGAAGTGCACTTGCGCGCTTCCCTCCTATAAAAAAGTGGCCACCTTTTATTCCTCACAATATATCTTTGCAGTGACTCATGAGGGAAGGTAGGGTGGGTACAGGTAATGTATATTTTTGTTCATAAAACATTATTAACAGAATTTTGCTGGGTGGGTTGGCAATTCGCATTCTATTGCTGAGCATTTACAGAACACCTCTGCAAAACGGGCAGTGCGTACAACCTGACGGGTATTCTATGGTTTGAAGCTAGACAAGCACTTTAGTAAAAATAGGTTAAAACAGTCATATGGATTTAGTTTCTGATTTGGCGACCCTGAAAACGGCCATTGTGATCGTCATTGACCGGTGTTGGAGGTTGAACAACATTTCTGGCTGCAATGATGTGAAACAGACAAATGTGGGTGCCCCACCTGGTAATAGTCCATTCGGAAATATTCTAATAGTAGATGGAATGTCAATTAGTTCTTGGGTAGACCGGAGAAAATGAAGAGATTTCTTGGAACTTGAAAATGAAAATATTTCTCGTAACTTGAAAATGAAGATAATTTCTTTTCTTTTCACTAGTGGACCATTTTCACTTTTTTTTGCAAATGGCCTCTACACCAAGATGGCCACCATACACAGAAAACGGTCCGACGGCGACGTGAATCGGCACGCAGGTGGAGGATATCGACCCAAACACGTTTCCGGTGTCACGATACGACCTACCACAGCGGCATAGTTAATTTTGCTCCGTATGGAGCCTATACGACCACCGTTCGGCCGAAAAAGGTCCTGGAAGATGGGACGACTTTGACGGTACGTCCGTCGACGTCTCCTACCTTAACGCGCATCCATTTTTCCTTTA
>JAHWFP010095357.1:84829-96704 GCA_023313725.1 Lithobius niger | reverse complement strand
ATATTTATTTATTTATTTATTTATTTAACATTTATGGAAACCGATTCGGAAAAATGACGTCCCGGTTAAAAATCGTCGGATGCCGTGTCTGAACAGTCTTGTAAGGTTGCAATAACCCACAAAGGATTGTAAAAAGGTCGTTTAGGTCGCGCGACAGGTGCGACCAAAGTTACCAAAGTCAGGTCGTACCTAAGCCCGCAGGGACGCCCCGTAAACATGGCTGGCCGCAGAACATTCACACCGAAAAGATCTACCCAGCGTCCGAAATTCTTCTGAATCGGACTGACGGTTCCCGAGTAGGCTGTAAAACCCGAACCGTTGGTTACACCTCTCCGAAAGTTCCGGAAACGGACTCGGGACATCGAAAACCTTCGGGTTCCGGTTTTCATCGAGATCGGACCGTTTTCACTTTTTTTTGGAAATGGCCACGACCATACGCAGAAAACGGCCCGACGGTGCCGTGGATCAGCACGCGGGTGGAGGACGTCGTCCCAAACACGTTTCCGTTTCCGTCGACGCAAAACGTCCATCACAGTGGCATCGTTAATTTTTATCCGTACGGAGCCTCTCCGGCCACCGTTCGGCCGAAAACGGTTGTGGAAGGACGGGACGACTTTGATAGTACGTCCGTCGACGTCTCCGACCTCATTGCGCAACCCGTTTCCCTTTACATCCGTCGTCTAGCGTTTCGGACTTTCCCCCAATACTACCGCGGGGAGGGTATGCACCTTTAATGGTGTTTTTTCGTCAAAAATGCTGTAGAAACTCGGGACCGGTTTCGTTGAACTCGGGACATTGCCGGCGTCGGTGCTGTAACGTCCGATGATCCTACAGACCTCTATGGTTAGGTAGTAGGTGCCGGAGGTAACCTGTCTTAGCCCCCTCAATTACATAGGGCAATACAATAACCCCATACAGAACATGGTGGCAGCTGTGTGGCGAGTGGACAGTTTTGGTCCTTGTTTTACACTAGAAGTATATTTCTTGTTACCAAAACATTACAGGGAGTGGTGTGAATGATCAGTGGATACTTTGTCACAGTTTTGGTGGGCCAGAAAGGTGTGTTAATTGTAGAAATAAGATGTTTTATGTAACCTCCTAGTTGGCAGGGAAGTGGAAAAACCCAAAATGGTCCAGCCTTCTTCTTGGTGTGTACTCACTTTATGGATACAACCAACTTTCACATGTTTACAATGTGTTCCTTGTGAAGGAAATGGTATTGTAGTGGTTACGGGTGGTCAGTACATAGTTTTTTTCACGTTTTTGCCAGACCGGACAACTACCGAACTAGTGAAAATATGATGTTTTCTTTTAGGTTGGGAGGTCAGTGGAAAGAACCAATATGGCCTGGTCTTCTTCTTCCTGGGTTGTTGTTTTGTAAATAAGGCAGGAAATTCAAAATTTGTAATTTTTCTTTTTATTTATTTATTTCTTTAACATTTATGGAACTGAAACGGAAAAATGACGTCCCAGTCAAAAATCGTCGGTTGCCGTGTCTGAGCAGTCTTGTAAGGTCGCGATAGCCCACAAAGGATTGTAAAAAGGTCGTATTGGTCACGCGACAGGTGCGACCAAAGTTACCAAAGTCAGGTCGTACCTAAGCCCGCCAGGACGCCCTGTAAACACGGCTGGCCTCAGAACATTCACACTGAAAAGGTCTACCCAGTGCCCGGAATTTGTCGGAATTGGACTGATGGTTCCCGAGATAGCCTGTAAAACCCGAACCTTGGTCACACCTTTCCGAAAGTTGCGGAAATGGACTTGGGACGTCGAAAACCTTCGGGGTTCCGGTTTTTGTAGAGATCGGACCATTTTCAGTTTTTTTTTTTTTTTTTTTTTTTGCCAATGGCCTGCACCAAGATGGCCGCCATACGCAGAAAACGGTCCGACGTCGACGTGGATCGGCTCGCGGGTAGAGGATGTCGTCCCAAACACGTTTCTATTTCCGTCGTTGAGATACGTCCTACCACAGTGGCGTCGTTAATTTCTGATCCTTACGCAGCCTCTCCGACCACCGTTCGGCCGGAAACGGTCTCAAAAGTACGGGACGACTTTCACGGCACGTCAGCCGACGTTTCCGACCTTCCAGCGCATCCGGTTTCCCTTTACATCCGTCGTCCCGCGTTTCGGACTTTTCCCCAATAACTAACATTTTCAAGACTGTAACGTCTCACCATCATATTAGTGTTTTGAGGTTTAGTACAAGCGTGTAACTGTAATTCCAGATAAACCAACCCTTATAATGCACAGTGTAAGCAAAAAACTAAGATTAAAAGTAAATTTCCACATTAAACATTTTTCACATACGTCACAAGCTGAAAACTGTTAAACCTGAAACTATTATTGTCTTATGTTTGTGGTTAATCAATGTTACTAACCATACATTTTAAAGCATATAATAAACTTTGAAGCAAAGTAGAAGAATACAGTAATCCACATTATGTACGTTACATTTTGGCCTGGCAAATAACACAGGAATAGGTTTGGACTTAAGTACCATTCAGAAGTAAATAAACACAACTGAAATTGACAAAAGCTCATATTTAGCTTTATAGAGGTAATGTACTTCAAATTTCTGCACATGAGGTAATAGACGGTAATCAGATAGGTTTTGTTAGTAACACCGTTTTTCATAGTAGAAAACTTTGCAGCTAGGAAGTAGTAGGTTGGAGGGCTAAATCAGATAGGTTTTATTAGAAACAGTTTTTCAAAGTAGAAAACGTGGCAGCTAGGAAGTAGTAGGTTGGAGGGCTAAAATCTATGATCATAAAAGTCTGAACTGCTGGAAAGTTCAAGCATATGACGTACTCTTTGAAATATTTCAGTTGTTCGCTGTATAAACTAGACCTGATGGTTACACTTAAAAGTTTTGTATGAGTTTTGTATGAGTTTTGTATGAGTTTTGTTTTCGTAAGTTTACACTTTGAAAAGTTTTGGCCATGATCAAGCAGACGACGTGCGAGTGAGAGAACCACTGATCTATATACACAATCACGCTCTCAAGCCCCACTGCTTGTCAAGCTCTGCTTTCACACCAGAATCCACTGAATGTTCCATTAACATGTGGGAGGCTCCCGTCAGGTTCATGAGTGGAACTTTCATGCTCTTGAAACGAAGAATGGCCAGAGATTCAAGGGCCCTCGTTGAAGTTTGTGCCTCGTTGTGTTCTGAAGAAGATGAACGGCCTATTTTCACCGAAAATTCATGGGAAAATATTTTTGGTTTGCTGAACTGTGTGGAGCATAAAATAAGCCACTGTACACGGCGGTTGCCGATCTTTCGAGGGAAATTTTGGATGTTATTTTTGTAGCATATTCACGGAAAAACGTTATATGGAATCCATTAGTACTTCTTAAAAGAAGACCTTTGGTAAGACCTAAAACCTTAAAACTTTAACTTTAACCAAAAGCCTTTAGGAGTTTAACCTTAAAACTTTTAAACAACTTTCTTTCTAGTTTGTCTGCCACATTGGGAATTTTATTGACAATAATTGTAACCTGGCCAAGCCCCAAAAGAAAGTCTTACAACTCATCATGTTGGAAAGGTGGGTTAGGTGAACTTGCTACACGAAGTAAGAAAGTGACAATTGCTTCGTCAAAACAGCTGTACGTTTACGTTAATATACTACAGCTAACTACCAATTTGACAACACTTTCTGTAGTAGTTTTGAAGGCAATTGCTTAATTTTACAGTGGGGACATGTAACAAACATACCGACATCTAAAGCTGCATTCCCTACTGGCTTACTACACACACAACATTTCTTGTACACATTTTAACTGACACCAACAACATCAACATTAAATAGATTCTTTCTAAATCACAATCATCAACAACATCTGCCAAATCTTGAAAAGTTTCCATGACACTAGTTGGGTTTGTCCTAAGGAATTTTTTATCATTAAATTGTCTTACAATAAAATCATTCAACCTGTAAGATTTGCCTAACGCAAATGCGTTTGGTACAGTACTCCATGCACAAAGTTCTATGTTCCCAGATGCATCAGCAACAGCATAGTTTTTTTTTTTAGAATGTTTGGTTTTCTAACAACCATCATTTCTGTTTCACTTATTACACGAATCCAGGTAACTACCTTCGTTGCTCATTCTGGAATTTCCCCCAATGTAACCACTGGGAGGGTTTCCACCTTTAATGGTGTTTTTTTTTTTTACATAAATGCCGTAGAAACCCGGGACCAGTTACGTCGGACCCGGACCATTCCGTCGTTTCCCACCTGATAAGTGACACAATGTTTTCTTATGGTCTGCAAAATTGAAATCTGAAATCCATGTTGCATGCAGTTTTGAAGGTTACAAATGTAACCTGAAAGACAAGGAATGGTAATTTACACTTTTTCTGATGAAGATAACATTAATCGTTTCTGCTTACCGGGTCTGCCTAAGATGTTGTTCTTTTTTCCACAGAATTGAAATTTGATATGGACAACTTGTTGGAAGGCATAGACTTCTTGGAAGATGTGGACGAAGTCTCAGCGTCCTCCACAATTCCATATATGCGACCCACTTCAGACAAAACTTTGTTTCTGTTGGAGTTTCTGAAGCAGAGAGTTTTAAATTGTTTAACGTCACAAAAGTTGTTACACATAGGTGGCCAAGTATTCCCAGTGAGCAGAGATCAAGTCGTCCACCACTTACAAAGCGCAATAAACGACGTGGAGGAACACAGATATTGCGACCTTGGCTACGGACCAGAAAATGTCTACAGGGCTTTGGACAACAGTCCCGCCTACAACGAAGCCAAACAACGGCTTGAATCACAGTTAATTTGGGAAAATGTCACCTGCAATAACGTCATCGATGAATTTGCTATCAAGATTTTGGAACGTAACTCTCCCTTCTGGATTGTGGTCGGCGAACGGAGACAAACAATCACAGCCAGTAATGCTAATGAACTGCTGGTGCATGCAAAGATACTGTCCTCGTTACACAGTTACATTTGCATTGAGGACAAACTGGAAGCAATTAATTGTAGCCAACAACTGTGGGATGTTGTAATGGCCCCCCCATAATGCATGGTAGTCGTGAAAGAAAAGTATTGCACATCGTTAGTTTGTCAAATGTAAGTGAATTCCAAAACCTTTCAAAATAACATTCGAGGGTCTTTTTTCGTAGACGGTAGACAGAAACACAGAATGTTTCTGAAAATTTCTTTAAATCCATAAGTTGAAGTAAATGTGTAGGTAAATGGAAAAAAAACTTTCCTTACCAGAACGATATTCAAGCCATGTAAAACCCTCAGCATTGTAGCAGTTCGTAATAGCAGAAAGCAATTGTGGAATCCATGTAGTCGTTGTGAACGCCTGTCACCACAAAACTTCACCCTTTATCCTTCATCCTACTGTACTACGGCATAATGTCTTGTATTTCATCACATTCGGTACAAGACAGTACCAATGTTACGTGTCTGGACTTAAGAAGATTACGTCGAGCTTGACGGTATTGAGATGCTGGAAGTTTGTGATCTAATAAAAATTCCTGTATTGTAAACTGGAACAATAAAAAAAATGTTTGTCTTAACGTCAAGATTATGTTTTTCAAATTTTTTTTAATTAAACCACTGTGGAAGGAACGTGTCTAACACAATGAATACTTTATTAGAGCCAATTGTACTTTTCACCCAAACTCAATCATTCATACGGTACGGTTGCAGTAGCTACTTTTACAATGTCTGGTAACATGCCGATGGTAAAAAGGATTCCTAAACATTCTTATGGAAATCCAGGTAAAGTATGTGTTCCAAACATAAAATTAATGTAACCGTGCAGTTGAACGATAACAAAGTGAGACAAAATGAATATCATTCATGTCCCAACACCCCTATACGAATGAATGTAAATGTTCCGAGAAAAAAAATTCATGTGGAATGAAACTTTTCCACACACACGGCTCCCAAAGAGTGTTGAAAGAAAGACGAAGTTTAACACATCTTTGGTGTTTGAAAGTCATGTTCTTTTTGTAAAGATGTAGATTTGGTGGCTTCAATGTACAATTTCTAAAAATGTGAAGAAGGTTCAGCAAGGTAGTAATGATTTCAGGATTTTGCGTAGTAGTAACTTCCTGTAACAAATTCACAAAACGGCATCTGAAAAACCGACAAAACACCTTTAAGTATTTTTGACACAGATTTTTCGAGGGTACCGAATAAGTTGAAAATACCAAACATCTAATCCAAAGATGATGGTCCTTCTCCACTTCCATGAATGTTGACAGTCAAGTCAACAGAACTCATCACCCCACACACCTTACTTCCATGACCATTGTCACAAATGTTATGTAGCCAGACAGATTGACGAGAAAAAACGGTTACAAGAAGTTGTCAATGACAAACTTTTCTCGTAGCTGATACGTATCGGAAATGTTTCTTTACGTTCCAAAACTACAAGGAGAAAAATGGAATTTCTCCGTTTCTAAAGAAAACGACACAGAGGTGAAAAAGAGGTTTCAGGCCCGTCAATCACATTGACTAATACGAAAACCTCATAAAGAAGATGGTGCTATCTGTGTGGTAACTGAAAAGTTTTGTACCTTGTGTTACAGTGGTGTTACATGTGGCAAATGCCTTTCTGAAAACATTACAGGTTAGGGTGTGAAACGTCAGGGCATAGTACATCACGATTTGGGTGGTTAGGAATAGTGTTTTCGTTGTATAAAAACTATGTTTTCTGTCTCCTACCTAGGTCAGTGTGGAAAAAAAAACCATCATGGCCAGTCCTAGTTGTTGTTATATAGTCAATTATTTGTTTTATGGGAATTTCCCGTGTTCCACATCCGTATCATGTCACATAAAGGGTACAACAGTCGTTCCTACGGTCTGGTTGAAAGTTTGACACGGAGCTGTTCTCCTGGAGAGAAGTTCTTGTGACGTTTTCTGTTATCCTGTTGCTAGGATGTCACTGAAAAGAACCAATGTGGGCTAACTTGGTCGTCCAGGCTTGTTGTTTTACAGAAACAGTCGTGAAATTCAAAATTTTTAGTTTTATCTTTTCGTTTATTAATTTTAGGCATTTTTTTAGAAACCGTGTTGCAAAAGTGACGTGTAGTTCAAAAGAAGTCACCAGTCGGAAGTATACGAGACAATTGTTTTGAAATCTAACTTTTCACGCTATCGACTTAATTCACCTGCCTAACGATTCCTTTCGTTGTTAGAGTTCCAAAAATCAAAAACAAAATTTGGAGAAACATTTTTTTATTAAAAAAAAACAAATTATTAAAACACATTAAAAAGGGTACGCACAACAAGCTACAAACAGCAGCCAATCTACGCGATGATTCCGGAACTAGAAAACCTAATTTCAATCAGATCATTACTAAACGAAAATAATCTCTTCCCTTGACAGACGGTGATATTGGTGGCCGGATTAACAGTACACAGGGCCGTGAGCTGCGTGGATAATCGTACACATCGACAACTGGTGTAATAACAAAAAGTATGATGCAAACATTTGTGAAACAAGGAACAAATTATGAAACTTTTTTGTTTCACAAATTCTCGCTGTATATAATTGACGTAAAACCAACAACATCTCTCCAGCCATCCCGAAAGTTATCCAAACAGACGGGACGTGTCGAAATCCGTACGGGTTCCAGTTTTTGTCTCGATCGAAACATTTCCAAATTTTCCTAAATGGCCGTCACCAAGACGGCCGGCATATGCAGAAAACGTTACGAACACCAGGTCAACCACCATGCTGGTTGAGGACGGCACCCTGAACTCGTTTCCGTTTTTCCCGTCGCGGTCCAGCATCGCGTAACGATGTTTGGAATTTTCCTCCACACAGAGGCACTTTAGCCGTTGTTTGAAGACAATGAGACGGTGAACGGTCAGACAAATTTGACGGTTCGTTCAACGACGTCTACGGCTCAAGCGTGGTCTCCCGGGTTTCGGACATTTCCACACAATAACCACCAGGATGGCATGCACTTTTAAGAGTGTCTTCACATCAACAATCCCACAGAAGCGGACGACCAGTTGCGTAACATCCGACGACCCTACACACCTAAACACACAGGTAATTGGTGGCAAATGCCGTTGTAGAAGCCCCCTCGATTACACTGGGCGGGTAAGACAAGCCCAAGAAGAAGACGGTGGCAGCTGTAGGGTAAGTTGAATGTTTTGGTCGTAATTTTACAGTAGTGGTACGTGAACAAAGTGTCTTTCTTGTTGGCGAAACATTACAGCGGGCTTTATGAAGGGTTAATTCATAGTTTGTCACATTTAGAGCAGGATGGAAGTAGGCTTCAATTTTAGAAATACGATGTTTTATGTCTCTTTCTTTGTTCTAGACTAGTTAAAAGAAACCAATGTAAGCAGGTCTTCACATTACTGGGTAGTCAATGTATTGTTTCAGGGAAATTTCGCATGTTTTAAATAAATTGCACGATACGTCAAGCGTACATTAGTTGTTGTTACGGGCAAGTCCATATTTTCTTCTAGGTAGAGTCTCTCGGACAGTTGTTTACATAGTAAAAATGTGACGTTTCCTGTTATTCTCTAACTGGGAGGTCCATGCAATGAAAAAGTACAGCCTGACTTTCTTCTGACTGGGTTGTTGTTTTGTACTCAAAACCTAGAAATTTTCCAAACTTACCGTTCATCTGCACATTCATTTAGTTTTTTACGTTTTGACACAACCGGATCCAACAAATGACGTCTCGGTGAAAAACAGCTGGACAACACCTCTAAACGTTGTACAAAGTGGTGGCAGCATGTACAACCACGTGTAAAAGTCAGTTTCGATACAATACAGTTACAACAAAAGTTATCAAAATTACATCGGAGCCAATTACGACGGGACGTCGAAAAAACTTGTCCGTGTAGAAAACGTACTAAAAAAACAAATGTAGCCAACGTTCAGAATTTGTTGCAAACATACTAATGGTTATCGAGATAACACGTGGAACTGAAAGCATTCGTATTAATCTTCTGGAATTCATGAAAATGTACCTGTCATGGGGAAAAACTTCCAGGTTGTCATTCACATAACGACTAGACTGCTTTAAGTGTTCTTTTTCACAAACGGCCACCACCGTGATGGCTACCATACGCAGAAACAGTCAGAACACGCCGTGAAATGGGACGCGGGTTGACAACGTAACCCAAACCACGTTTCTGCTTCCGTTGGTCGTATACAATCTTTGCATGCGAGGATATTAAATGTCCTCTGTTCGGACCTTTCACCGGTGTTGTTTTGGTTGAAACGGTGCCCGGAAGACGGGACAACTTCCTCGATGATTACGACGATGTATCCGACCAGAGTGCAGGTCCGGTTTCTAGTTCTGTTTCTAGCCACGCGTTTTGTAACATTCCACAAAACTCGTTCGCGGAACCAACGAACCTTCAACGAAGTCTTTTTGTCCAAAGTCACGCAGAAATGAAGAACAAGTTTCTTTGAAATATGTACGTCGTTGCCGATGTAGCTGTACAGAACAATGATGTCGCAGACTGTACAAGATAGGTACACCTACATTCCATGACTGTGGTGTACGTAAACCTTTCCAATAAGTTTTTCATGACTTTCCAATTAATGAAATTTTTGTCACGCCCTGAAAACATTACACAGCCTGTTTAGAAGATTTTCTCGACAGTTCAGAGGAGGTTTTCACATTCAGAAAGGTGTTTAAATTTACGAACGTTGGATATTATCCATGAGTTTTTTGTTAGGCAGTGAGTAAAAACAACAGAGCCAGACATCCTTTACTATTCAGTAGTTCCACGCCTGCCGTTTTACACGACTTTGAAATATTGTAACCATGTTTCTTATGTCAAAAACATTAGAGAAGACTACGTGTTTAATGCATCAGTACTATTTCGCGCATTCCATCGTTAACACATGTTTGAGAAGGATAAATCAATTGTGCCACAATAACTCATTCTGGAGACAGAAAAGACAATAAGGAATATGACGAACCCCTCTCTTGCCTACATTGCTGTTTTCTAACGCGGCAGGAGATTCAATTGTATTGGAGTGTTATTTCTCTTTGACGTTTCTGGTTTTTTTAAACTTTACCGAAAAAGGCCAGCCTGCT
Source organism: Lithobius niger (assembly GCA_023313725.1). NCBI lineage: Eukaryota > Metazoa > Arthropoda > Chilopoda > Lithobiomorpha > Lithobiidae > Lithobius > Lithobius niger. The sequence goes on along the minus strand of JAHWFP010095357.1, from coordinate 86,657 downwards.
GAAATCACGCCGTAAATCATTTCCGAATGTAAATTCAGGCACTGTAAACGTCACATCACACACTCTTCTGGGCTTGTAAACGTCCGATGAATGAGACTGTCAACATCCACCGGACAAAGATTGATTACGAACATGGTGAAAATTCAAACGTGTTAGTGTTTTCCATTTTTTGTTTTTAACCTAAAGATAATAATGATGTACTAACGTGAGTTCGTAAAATGGCCGTTCCACACCGTCCATGACAATGCCGGTTAACCTTCAATAAAATTTCAGTTACCGTCACATTAACGGGACAGCTCCGACCATAGTTACGGAAATACCTACGTAGGTAGGGTTCCGTAGAGACATAAACGCGGCACCGAGCACAATACGTGGAACAGGAATAAGGCAGGGCACATCCGTATTCGGGTTTAATGAAAACAACAGTTCCCTCGACCCGTACCAATTCCCACACACGTTATTGCAACACGAACTACAGCAATTACAAGATACTGACGTCGTCGAAAAGTTTCGTGGTTACATTGTGCTTTACGACGTCACATTCCATTTTTTACAAATGGCCAGGAAAAATCAAAACATACAGAAAAAGTTCCGTGACCTTTTCGTGCATTAAAGGTGTTCTCGTGCTCTGCCCGGTGAATTTTTGAATGAAATAAATATAGTTACCCGCAAACCAACACGTGAGCTTTCCAACACACAACTTTACGCAGTTAACATCATATCCCAGTACATTTGGACAATGAGTACCTTTAAAAAGAAACCCAACCGAAAGAATTCTGCTGGTATTTTATAACCATTAATATAATAGTCGAAGATGACGACAAAAATAGTGGTGGTAATGACATCTAGCCAAAGTCTAGCTTACTGCAACAGACACATACTCTTAACCCTTTGGTTCCCAACGTCTACAAAGTTATACATTTTACTGGTTACTTTATTGCATACACGATCACCCTCATTGACCCAATGTACACATATGGAGCTAATAAAAGATTTCCACTAGCACCTCTCTAATAATGTAAACAAAGAGACCAAAATAAAATCAACCTGCAAATTCACCCCCAAGTCCACAACTTATCAGGTAACGTACACTATTAAGTTGAATTGTTGGCGATGTTTAGCTTTAAAAACGATCAAAGCACATGGACACGAAGTTTTCCAGCAGCTACTGTTTCCATCTAGCGGCAGTAATATTCTTACACATTGTGCCCAGGGATGAACCAAATTTTACGCAATATTTAAGAGACCATGTGTTGGATTCTACATACATTCAATTGGTGATAGTGCCACCTTAAGGTTGAGTAAAACTATAACACAAAATGGCAGAAAACTGGCTCGAAACTCGAATGCAACGCGATTACATCATATTAATGTATTTCATTTTTTTTTATTTCGTTACTATTATGCTTATATTATTTCATTATTATTATTATTATTATCCTCTGGTAGGGTTACTTTGATTTGTCGAGGGCAACATACAACATATCAAAGAGATTGACAACATAGGAGTTGCAACATACAATTAGCAACATCCAGATTACATACGCAAGCAATTCACTTGGATTTCAAAATTGAGACAGATTTGAAAACAAACTAAACACGGTTGTTACACAATATGTGAGCCTTTTCATATATTGTAAATTTTCGGGAAAATACAGAATTTTATTATGTACTCAACCCAGTGAAATTTACAGTTTATTTTTAAATTAAGGTTTATTTATTACTTGTTATTGCATATGGCGGGTGGGAGGGTTTTACTTGAAATATAATAACTAAAGTGAGTCTTAAAACCACCTAAAGGGTGTACACTCTTACTTTTTTTAAGTAA
>JAHWFP010095357.1:49032-84819 GCA_023313725.1 Lithobius niger | reverse complement strand
GTCTTAAAACCACCTAAAGGGTGTACACTCTTACTTTTTTTAAGTAAAGGAGAGCAGTAAATAAATAATAGATATGTTGTCTGTTATATTATTCTTATTTTTAATTGTGACATATATGGAACGCTGTATAAGACTGAAGTTGGATTTGGTTGCTAGATACCTAAAAACATGGCGATATTATTGGTGAACTAGGTATGGGAAAGACCACATCACCAATCAGATTGTCTTCCTGTAAAGGTCTTCCTACCTTTTCTAACGCCTAAAGAACATATGCTTCCATAATGTACTAACTAAATACAGATTAGTTGGTTAACTAAACTAACTAAGCGTCCCTCCAGCAACGATTGGAAAAAGTGTATGTTTACATGGATATGTGCGCCTATGGACGTTTCCTTTTGACCGTGTCAGATTGGTTCAACGACGGGACCTTGACCTCAAAGACCGTGGGTTCGAGTCCCCACTCAGGCTGTCTGACATATCAAGTTCAAAGGGCAACGTAAATAGGTTTACATCCATATTTAGTTAACCAATTTCGAGTCCATTGGATTTCAACCCCGTTTAATCCACAATATACGGTTGATAGGCCACGAAATTTAAACTGAGAAAACGAGAAGAATTTAAACACAAGGTGGACACAATGAAGAAATACTTAAATACGTGCTGCCATACCATCGTATATGACCTTTACATGAAGCGCTGGGAGGACAAGAATGCCCTGGGGTTCGTTCATTATTCTCCATAGGGAGGACGGAAAGGAAGGAGGGAGTTTCCGGTCGCCCTGGCTGAATCTTAGGGGTAAGGTGAGGTATTTAGTCTTGTGTAGTGAAGACTACCAACCCCTAATATTCCAAAATCATGGGCGCGGCAGCTGTCTACTCACCACCCTATCAATAACGTGTTGAGCATAACAAATGGCTAAAATTGCACGGCCTGCACCTGCTTAATTTTTGTTTCTTGTTGCCAAAACATCTTAACCTGATAATTTAGCATTACATTCCTCGAATGTGATGTTCCCCTGGAGGTTTCTTCTGGTGCGCAGCCGCCTGCTTGCATACCTCTACCACGCATGCGCGAGGCAGTCCTCCCTTATCAAAGCAACAGCGGACCGCTATCGGCATTCATTTTCCTCTAGTGATAGCGTCGTCTATCACCTACACGTCGCTCTGTTCCCCGTCTTTCATCCGCCCTGGTCGCCGTATCCGCCGCCGCTCCGGCTGGTTGCCTGCTTCAGCATCTTCGACTTGCGGCCTTTGGCAAACTACCGGCCTATGTTCTTCCCGCCGACACGCCCGACGGAGCCAGCCCTTTCAGCCGGCATCAGTTTGCTTTCGCCCGTGTCACTCGTCGATCTTCTCCGACACTCACTGTCCGACGGAGCACCCCCGCCCTTCCGGTCGTCACCCTCCGGCACGCCTCGACCAAGCTTTGCTCTTTCGGCCGCTTCCCGCACCAGATCCCGGATGTACCGTGTTGCAGGCGAGCCACCTTACACTGGTTTCGGTTTCGATTGTTTCCGACAACGTTTGTTTTACTACCTAGCTTGTTATACGATATCATCCCTATCAAGCTTCGATCAACTGGGACAAGACTTGAGGCCTCGTTGGAATGAAGAACCAAGACTGTTCCTGTTGATGCTGCTCGTCTCACTCGTGGCTTACTCCCACGTCTTGATTGGACAAACAAGTTGAAGCCGTCTACCCTCCTCAACAGTTCTGCTGCCCGTCTCATTCGTGGCTAAATCCCACGTTTTGAGTGAACAACCAGGACGGATGCCGTCTACACCTCTTGCTGCTGGTCTCAACCGTGGTTGACCCCACGTCTCGAGAGAAAATCAAGTCACCTGCTGCTGGCCACTGCTGCTTGTCTCACTCGTGGCTAAAACCCACGTTTTGAGTGAAGAACCAAGACGGAAGCCATTTTCAACTCTTGCTGCTTGTCTCGAGCGAAAATCAAGACAACAGTTGCTGCCCACTGCTGCTCGTCTCATTCGTGGCTAAAACCCACGTTTTGAGTGAAGAACCAAGACGGATGGCGTTTGCACCTTTTTCTGCTTGTCTCGAGTGTGGCTAACCCCACGTCTTGAGCGAAAATCAAGTCACCTGTTGCTGTCTACTGCTGCTCGTCTCACTCGTGGTTAGAAATTACCCACGTATTGAGCGAACCAAGACGGAAGTTGTTGCATCTCTAGCTGCTTGCTGCTTCTCGTCTCACTCGTGGTTAGAAATTACCCACGTTTTGAGCGAACCAAGACGGAAGCCGTTTGCATCTCTTGCTGCTTGTCTCGACCGTGGTTGACCCCACGTCTCGAGTGAAAACCAAGACAACAATGGCTGTTTACTGCTGCTCATATCACTCGTGGTTAGAAATTACCCACGTTTTGAGCGAACCAAGACGGGAGCCGTTTGCATCTCTTGCTGCTTGTCTCGACCGTGGTTGACCCTACGTCTCGAGTGAAAACCAAGACAACAGTTGCTGTCCACTGCTGCCCGTCTCATTCGTGGCTAAAACCCACGTTTTGAGTGAAGAACCAAGACGGAAGCCGTTTGCACCTTTTTCTGGTCGTCGACTCCAGCTCCGAGTATGGTCTTCGTCTGCTCATCGTTTGGCTGCCGTGGATGACTATCACCTCCGTTACTGGTTCGAGCCAGGAGCGAAAAAGGAAGAAATCTTGGACTTATTGACGCAAAAAGGTCACTACCCGTACAAGTACGTGCAGTCTATGGATGTATTTGAAGACCAGGAATTACCTCCAAAAGCGGCATTCTTTTCCTCTTTACGAGGCGAAGACATCACCGACACGGAGTACGATCACGCAGCGTCAGTTTGGAAGTTGCTGAAGGAGAAGGTTTTTAAAAATTACCATCTCATATATCAGATGATCGACGTATATCTTCTAGCCGACATATTTCAAACTCTCAGGGAAACTTGCTCGGTCAATGACGGCATTAGATCCTTGCTACTATGTATCCACACCAGGGTTTAGTTGGGCAGCCGCGTTGAAAAAAACCAAAGCCGAACTAGAACTGTTTACGCACGGAGGAAAGCATAATTTATAACTTCCGGTATCAGAGGTGGAACAACTTTTGTGTCGAAAAGGCACTCGATCGCCAATAACAAATATCTACCAGATACTTACGACGACAATTTACCTAGTCTGTATCTAGTAGATTTGGATGTCAACAACTTATACGGGCTAGCCATGACGGAATTCCTTCCCTACAATCAATTTAGCTGGCTGACGAGGAAAGAAATTCTCGAATTTCGCTTAGCGTCGATCGAAAAAGATTCGGAATATGGTTATATATTGGAAGTGAACTTGGAATATCCACCCGAGCTACACGAGGATCACAACGATTATCCTTTAGCGCCGGAAAAGTTTAAAATAATGCCGAGACTCGTGTCTCCCTTTATGAAAGAAATGGCAGGAAACAAGAAGATCCTTTCTACTTCCAAACTTTGACGACCAACCTGCTTCCGAAGAAAAACTACGTAGTTCATTACAGGAATTTACAATTCTATTTGAAACACGGTTTAATTTTGAAAGGTATTCGCAGAATTCTAAAATTTCGTCAGAGCAATGGCTAAAATCCTACATTGATTTTAACACCGAGAAGCGTCAACTAGCTACGACGACGTTCGAAAAAGACTTTTTCAAATTGAAATAATTCGGTATTCGGTAAAAACCATGGAAAACAAATCGGAGTGTTTATCCGTTAAATTGACCACCGATCCAAAAAATCAATCAAGTACAGCACTCTACCACACGCGGATTCCTTCAAAATCCTCAACGAAAATCTCTTACAGGTTAACTTGAAGCTTCGTAACGTCAAGTGCGACTTACCGACTTACTCTGGTTTCTGCATCCTCGAACTTTCCAAACTTACGATGTATGAATTTCACTACGAGTTTATGCGTCCGAAATACGGAGACCGCGTGCGTTTACTTTTCACAGACACCGACAGTCTGTTCTACGAGGTAGAGCCTGATGATTTTTATCGGGATATGGAAAGTGAGCTAGATAGATTCGACACCAGCAATTACGATCCGTCGCATCCTCTATCCAGCGTTAAAAACAAACAAGTCCTAGGGAAAATGAAAGATAAAACGGCCGGCGTCCCGGTGAAAGATTTTGTAGGTTTGAAAGCAAAAATGTACTCATTTTTAGTCGGGGAAGACAGCGTTAGAAAGGCTAAAGGGATTAGTAAAGCGTTTATCCAAAAAAGTCTCTGCCACGAAGACTACAAAAAAGCGCTATTTTCAAAAACATCGTCGAAAGCCACGTGGAGGAGCATTCAAAGTAAGGATCATCAGCTCGCCACGGTTGAAATTTCAAAATCATCCGTATCTCCCTACGATGATAAGAGATTCGTGTTGGACGATGGAATACATACGTTAGCGCACGGTCACTACAGAACCGGCATACCGCACGATTTTGTAGATGACATAATCGATCCGATGGAGGATGAAGAAGCTGAAGAGCATGCTTCGCTGGTGAAAGACGAGGAGGAATCAACGTATGAAATGCCGAGACGAAGCGAAGAAGAAAAAATGGTGACTAATAAGAGGAAAAGAGCCGCTGCTTTTCGTAAGAAATGTGCAACAGAAACTATGGAAGTGAGAAAAGCTAGGTTGTGTAAAATGGCCGTCACTTTTGCTAAGAAATGTGTGACAGAAAAACTGCTGAATAGAGAAGAGATAGGCTGGAGAAAATGGCCGCTGGTAAAAGAAGAAAAAAATTGATGTAATAAAATTGATCTAAAAAAATCCCGTACGGATCCCACATTTTTTAGACCCGGATCTAATTAGACGGTCAAAGGTTGCTAATGTTATCGGTCAAACTATTAAATTTTGAATCGTACCCCTTCCACTTGACAAAGTAGAGCATTTTTCCATCTTTTCCTTTCTTCTTATGTAGTACTTTTTCTACTAAAAACAGTCCGGAACGAATGTTTTTTGAATTTCCAATTCGTAGAAACCTCCGAGAATGTGTTCACCCAATTCGTCTTTTAAAAGGTAAGTTACCGGATCAGTTTTTTGCACTTTGCGAATCGTGAAAATTTCGTTGGTAAAATTTTGGAGATATTCTTTATCGAAAATTTTTTTGACTTTAGAAATTCTGACTTTATCTCCTACGACAAACATTGGTTTTTTAGACGGTCCTTTAGGTCGTCTCAGCAACGGTTCGTGCCGCCTGGTTACTTCCCTCGGTTTCAACTTCGTAGTAGAATGGACGGTGTTGTTGTACTGGGAAACTAACTCGTCGATAACATCTACCCATTTGTAATTTCCCCGCCCGGTGAATCTTTTCCACATCCGAGTTTTCAGGGTTCTGTTGAATAGTTCTACCACGCTCGCCTTCATCTCTGAGTGCGTAGAGTACATGTTGATGTTGTGACGCTTAAGGAGTACTTTGAAGTCTTTATTGTAGAACTCGCTACCTAAATCGACTTGTAAATTTTTAGGGTGTCGCTCCTACGAATATTTTCTCGATAGCTTCGGTAACGTTTATACCGGATTTAGATTTAAGGGGAATAGCCCATGCAAACTTGGACATGACGTTAATACAGGTTAATAGGTAGTTAAACCCTTTATTAAGTTTAGCGAACGGTATCATTTCCACCAAGTCAGCCTGCCATAGATCGTTTAGGCCAAGTACAATCACTTTCCGTCTCGGAAAATTTTTTCGCGCTGGCTTGTGAAGTTCTTTTACGAGTTGCTCCATTTTTTTTTACTTCCCATTCCGAATCTTAGTTTCGTTTTCATGATCTTCTTAACGATCGAAGCGGCAAGTTTCTCTCGCCACGTCAGGGAAGGATCGACTCTCACTCTTCGAGCTTTGGAAGCGAGAACTTCATCGGCGACGTGCCGATCTTTTAAATCCGAACACTCGGAGTAAGTTATATCGTGTTCTTTGCACGCTTCGTCTAGTTGATTAATCCCAGGATCTCCTCGGACCAATCGTTTTTCCAGTTTGGTTCCCGGACCGCAGTATTGGTAGCCGGGCAAATGCAGTTCTAGCGGTTACGTATCTATGATTTTATTTACGATTCCTTTCCCAAATTTGATAAAGGAAGCTCTTTTCGTTCCGCATACCTCGCAAAATACAACTTCCATTTGTCTGTTATTTTTTGCGGTTATAATAACGGACGGCTCGGGGCCGTTGGCCGTTAGCCGCCTACATTTGACGCAGTACCTCATCTCGATAGTTCTTTTGTTTTATACGTAAAATCCAAACCAAAATTTTGATAAGCCACCCTTTTCTCCCGCGCTGTTATGTTACAATTTGTCTTTGCTCTATTTCCGATAAAATTTCCACCATCTCGTTTCTATGTCCGTCGTGACCGGCCGATGCAGACTCGTACAAAGGTCTGAGTCTCTTTATCAAGTCATTAGGATCGTCGTAATATTTATAATCTACTCTGCTACTCGCCTTTTTAACCATACCACCACCCTTTTTATCAGATTTTTTTTTCATATCCTCCCAAATTTGATGAACCATCGTTACGTACTTGGTGCTACGATTAGATTTGGGTTTACGAGTTTTTGGGTCGTTGTTGATAAAAATTGCGTCGGTATTTTGTAACATGTCCGCGTAAGCTGCTTTAACTTCTGGTGAGTAGGAGGGTTCTTTCAACTCTCTCGAAACTAGCAAACTCCAAAGCGCGCGTCTCCCCGTATGCTGCTTCCCCCCGACCACTATATCATTTTCAAAAATTTTAACCACTTTATTCCCCATGGTAAACTCACCTTTTTTTCGTGTCGTACTGAAGTCCAAATACCGAATCAGTTTCCTCGGGATTTTCGAAAAATTTTGTCAAGAAATAAGCTTGGACCGCGGAATACGAGGGGGTAACTTTAGGGCCAGTGCTCGTAGAGCCTCGGGAGAAATTTGCATTATCGGAGGAGTCGAATATTCGGCGACGAGATTGAAACTGGGAGGAGTAGCGACATCGGAAGGAGTCAACGGTAAATCCGTTTCGTAGTCGTCACTTTCTACCTCTTTAATCGGGGTAGTATGCTTGGCTAGATTGTTTTTAATTGGCGTAGTTTGCGTGGCTAGTGTGTTTTTAATCGGAGTGTTTTTAATCGGAGCACTGAGCACCGGTGTCAGGGTGCTTACTACCGGTTTAAAAAATTCTTGTAGCGATTCTTCCTGCCCTCTCTCACCCAAATGTCGATTTAGAAACTTTTTAGTTAAACGTCTTTTGAGTTTAGCGATTTCTCGTTTCGTCTCCATTCTTTTGTTCAATAGGTAAAAACGAACGTTTGTATCTCCCTCGTTTAACGTTTCGTCAATTGATAAAAACTTGTAAGGCTTTTTCCAACACGTTCTACACAACGTTAAAGTCCCAAAATTTCATGTCGGGGTCAACGTGATTTTCATAAACGTTTTTCAAATTTAACTCATCCACGGGGAAAAGAATTAATAAATTTGCGTTGTATCTGACCACTTGTTTAGGAATTCTCGTGTACGATTGACTGCAATAAAAAACGTCGGCGTTTGAATGACGTCCTTGAACGAAATAACGTTCGATGTTTTATTTTTGTTTGTCCAAAAGGCAATCGTCAAAAAGAATCAGGTTTCGAAAATTTGGGTCAAGTTCTTCGGGCGGAATTAAATCAATTTGACAATCGTGAAAAAATGCTACGTTCTGTCCAATTTTTTCCTCAATTTCGGTAAATACAGACTGCAAAGCTTCGTACTTTGGTTGACATAAAGTTTTACTGTAAATATATAATCGATTGTAGTCGAGCCATCTGAAATTAAACAGCAAGTTAGTTTTTCCACAATTCGCGGGGCCTATAATTAGACATCTGATATTTGAAGGTAGGAACAGATGATTTTTAAGTTCTTCTTTGGTACGAAAAAGTCGTAGTTTTTAATTTACATCGCGTTTTTTTTTTATTTATGCATTTTTGTTGTTTACGGAGATACCAAACCCATAAAGTCTTCGTCGGTAAATTTATCGGAAGTATCGGAATGAGCTACTCCAAAATCTACGTTGCACCATAATTTCACGTTGCTGGGAGACTCGTCGGTGACGTAGACCGCGGTAATTTTTCCAGTGACTTCCGTCAGATTTAAAGCGTTGAAAGATGGTAAGTTAAACCACGGTTTGTCAATAACATTTTTATTAAGTTTTCCTTTAGTTTTGTGAATATTCTCGTACACCCAAGTTCTAAGACAGAGTGGTTTGTCTCCATTACCCTCGTTCGCCTTTTCGCAACAGGAGTAACAGGAAGAAGCCGAATGCATAGAATTGGGATAATTGAACCTAGTCAAAGACACGGGTTTTTGATCGTCAAAATCGATATCTAGTATCGTACAGATGTACCGTTCAAGATTTTTCAACAGTTTTTGAGTTTCCGGGTCGCTAGGTGAAATCCACCCTTTATATTTTGATTTTTCGTCCGAAATGGGAGTCCCCGAACCCTTTAAATCCTTAAATTGTACGAAAGGAGACAAGGAAAACTTTACACCATTTTTAATCTTTGTACCATTCTCGATTTTAACTTTCAGCAAGTTTTTTTGTAAGAGATTGGAAAGATTCGTTTGCCAGGATGGTTGAGACATTTTCTTTCACAGTTATTCCTTTTATTACATATATTTTTTGAAAGTTTAAAAAAGGATGTCGGTCAACAAATTTGGTCAACCGTTGAAAAGGGGGAGAGAGGATGATGCAATCGGAGTCGGTCCGAGAGGTGAGCCAGGACTCGGATTTGTTTTAACCCCCGAAAACAACTAAGATATGCAAAGCAAGCGGTTAACTAAAGTAGGAGTCGCTATCGAACCCGAAGATGCCGTCAATTATTCTCAGATCGGTACTCTGACAACGGACATTCAGAAACTTAAAACCAACTTCTCCGACGAATTAGCTTCCACCATCGAAAAAAACACGCTGTACGTAGACGGGTCTGACGGAAATTTCTATGCGAAGAAGAAACAAATTAAGGACATGGCTTTCCCCCGGCACGCTGCAGACGCTGCGACAAAAGTCTACGTTGACAGGAATTACCTATTACAGGATGAGCAAAAAGTATACTTCAACGCAACTAACAAGCCGATAAGAAATCTAAGCAAACCTACTTTACCAAACGATGCCGCTACGAAGGTATTCGTAGATAGCAATTGCTTGATACAAGACGATCAGAAGGTATACTTCGATGCCTCGAACAAAGCGATTAGAAATATAAGCGAGCCGACTTTACCTAGTGACGCGGCTTCGTAGAAATTTGTGCACGAAAATTGTTTCATGATAATCAGTTTCTGCATGAAAAGCCCTTTGCATAAAGAAGTCGACTGGTTCGTTAATTCCGGATCTATCGCGAACTACATACGTACAAGTTCTGGTTTAATTCGTAAAGCAATTTTATACTGCAACGATCCGAGCGTAGAAGTCGTCGTTAAATGTACAGCGGGAACGAAAACCTTTCTCATTACTAAAACGAAGGAAGCGCATTCGACTACTACCATTTTTGACATTCCTTACGAAATGGAAAAATATTCGGCCATCGCGGTACAAACGGTCGAAGATTTTGATACGGAAGAAGTTTATTTCCAGTTGGATTTGCACGTCTCTTTTCAATAGATTTCATTTTATCTAAAACAGCTTCGTAATTACGAGTCTTAGAGAAGCCGCTAAGGAAAAATAAACAAAAGTGCCCGCACCAAATTTGGTCAAAGTTTTGCACGCGTTCGTAATTGTATTTAATTCCCGGTCCCAAGTATTTAATCATGGACCGGGGAGGACCCATATTGCCGAAACTATCGAAATAACAGGGTTCGCCAGAAATGGTAGAATAGGCTACCCAGTGACTTCCGTCTCCATCGTGGAAATCTTCCAAGTTTACGATTCCGTTTTCACCAGTAGGCCTAATTTTTACAGGAAGCGTGTCTTTACTAAAAGTACCTCTAAATTTCGGAATTTGCGTTACTCTAGCCAATCGGTTTAAATCCTGGTTCGTTAAAGGTTTATCAAAGTCGATTAAACCCGGGGTGGTCTTAAGTAAAGACCTTTGCCACGGGGCAATTTTTTTGGCTTAGTTTTTTTTTTCTTGCCGGAACCTTCTACTTGCTTATGATGTCGCACGAGTTCAGCTAGAATTTGTGCGTCGGTTTGTGCTTTTTTTACGGCAGATACCACCCCCGCAGTTCCTCCCGCCAACCCACCAATTCCGGCCAAAATCGGCCCTAGCAACTCCAATGGCAAAAACCCACCTTTCTTTTTTCGCGGTCTAGTTTTGAGCGCCATATCTTTTTTATTAATAAACAACTTCGACTTTGCCTCGGTCCAACTTTAGATTCATTTTCCTGTCGCCAATGAGCAGAGCGTGACAGACAGTGTTAGCTGGCACCGCTGTTCTAAACTTCAGTTTGACTTGTACATCCACGATTCCAGATTGAAGCCTCTCGGACTGTTTGGAGCAATCCAACACAACAAGTGGATAGGCTTTCTTGAACTGAAGCAAGTCGAAACTCAAATCGTTGGTGTCGTAACACAGCTTCCTAAATTGCTACGCCATTCTGTACAAGCCGACGTACTCTCCAGTAGCAAAATTAGTATTCAGATCAATAAACGGATATCTTTCGGAATTTAGAGTCATGTGAGCATCTTGAAAACTACAGTGGTCGAACACGGCTGGATTTTTACCTAAAGCGTCCTGTCTGTTTGTTTGAAAAGCTAGAAGTATCCACCTAGGTTTTTCAACTGCGGAAGTAGTCAGCACGCGCCAGGTGAAGTTGGTATTTTGAGGGAGCTCTTAGCTATCGTAATGCCAGTGTCTAAATCCTAAATCCACCGTAGTTCCGTTGTCTATGAGATTGTAAAGTTTAAGTTTTTGGTCGTCCTATGCGGAAACGTGGGGGATGAGCCAAGAAATGCTACTGAGAACAACTTTACCGTTGGCCGCGGCTGCAGCTTTGAAGATGGCATTTGTATCGCTGGTCCTCATGCAAGTGAGCACGTGTTTAGTTCCATAAATTAGCTTGTCGTAATTTTCGAAAAATCCCATGATGTGTTTCAAGGGAATGGCGAATGTAAAACTTCCTTTGGGAATTGTTTCAACGATGATGGACTCGTGCCGCTGAAACCCGAGTTATCAGTTAGATCAGCAGCTACAGAAGCTGCACTATCCAATGCCTAGCATTGACCGAGCAATGCCGGCTGTTCCGCCGATCCGTAAGAGAGCAGCCCTTTCATTAGGGTACCGAATCCCGGATAATTTAACTCGTCTACTTGTTTATCGCCTAGATGGTATTTTATATTAGAAAACAGGAACATGGGGGCATTATTAATCAACGTTGCTGCGTCAGCCGAGTCATCATGCTTCAGCAACCTGGCTTTAATCAAGAGGTAACTGTCGGCAACGTGCAGAAATAAATCTTGGTTTTCCACGTGTATTCAGATTTCAGAATTTACGTTGTTGAGATTCGTACCGACGATGGGATTATATTCGTGATAGGTGTAAGATTCGATAGACGAGTCGTACAACAAATGTTCGTTGATTTTTAAATAGTCTTCTACAACGCTCGTTTTGTAGCCGTTGTTATAAATTTGATGAAAACTTTGTTTCTAGGCGTTAAACTGATCGTGTTTTTATTATTATTAAAGTTTTTATTATTACGAAAGAATCCTTTTCCTTTTTTTTTCCAAACACGAGCATCTTGCCCCCTTTTTTTTAATTTTTAGATTTTAAATGAAGTCGAACCGTGAGGGTCTCGCCATTCAGATTCAACGGCTCATTGGTCTGAGATGTAAACCACACTCTTATACTTCTGATTAAGTTCATAGTAATGGGTAAATAGATTAAATTACGCGGAGACTCGATGATTTTGAAACCGGGAGGTGAATTTGGATAAAACGAATATAAAGTGGGTTGAGTGTCACCATTTACGTAAGAATTTCCAATGATGTCAACGTGCACAAAAATCGTGTTTATATTTATTATTTCGACGGTATTTTGACTTTCTCGACTCTTCAAGTAAGTTCCTAAATGAAACCCCAAGACTCGAGCCAAGCTCTTTTCACCCGTAAAGGCTATTCCGTAGTTTGAATCGTTAATTATCAAGTTGGTTCTTAAAGTGTTTACGTTAGGAAGATTCGAAATAGCTTCCTTGTCATGACCATTTTGATCTATCGAGTTTTTGAGAAATTTATTCAAATCTTCAATTTCGTAAGTTCCGAGGGTGACTATCACTTTCTGCCAAGTTATACCAGCATCTGCGGTATATTTAATTTCGTTATTTTTTGAATCGATGTTGTATATGCTGTTATACGTGTCTAAATTAATAAGCGCCAATTCGTAGCTTTTTTTCAGGGTCTAAATGAATCGGAGTATTTAGATTAAATGTCAATTCAGAGTCTTTACCAGTGAGGATAAAAGAACAAGAGTCCATTTCTTTTTTTAATTCCTTTTTTTCATCCGATAAACAGCGCCATAGCAAAAAGCACTTTCCACCCTGCTCCAGATAGAAGAAAGGGAAGGCCCACCAGATCGATTAAAACGAAAAAAGGTTGTAAAGGCACTCTCTTTCAGACCCCCACTTTGATCATGTGAAAGGAAGTTACGTCATTACCCCCACTTTGATCCCGTGACCGGAAGTAACGTATTAGGAGCTCTAGATCAACGGGTGAGCGGAATCGTAGGAAGTAGCAACCCTCCTCCAGATCGACGAAAGCCGGAAAAAAGGTAGTCCTCCAGATTGATGAACCCCACTTTTAATCAGGCCAGTGAAAGTGCATCATTACCCCAACTTTTATCAGGTGACAGGAAGGGGTATCGTAGCAACCCTTCTCCAGATCGATGAAAGCCGGAAAAAAAGGTAGTCCTCCAGATTGATGAAGGACGCCCCCCACTTTTCATCAGGTGAGCGGAAGTGCATCATTACCCCCACTTTTATCAGGTGACCGGAAGTGGTATCGTAGCAACCCTCCTCCAGATCGACGAAAGCCGGGGAAAAAGGTGGTAAAAAGCACTTTTCCACCCTCCTCCAGATTGATGAAAAATGGAAGTACGCCATTACCCCCACATTTCATCAGGTGACCGGAAGTGCATCATTACCCCCACTTTTATCAGGTGACCGGAAGTAGGGGGTATATAGCTGACTCAATATCGTATTTTTACCCTACTTTGTTGACTCTCAGATACTGCCACGAATTTTTAAAATGTTATAGTGTTTATTTTTACCTGAAGACGGGAGGTTGTCCTCCCGAAACGTAGTGTGGTTTTATTTTTGCACGATTCTGGCTGTTATCCTATCTTAAGAGATGGAAATTCACACTAACACGGAAATGTTTTGCGAGTCCAGCATCTTGTCCATTAAACGGAACAAATCTATATTGGAACTTTCTCTTCAGTTACGTGACAATCCATTTGTTTGTTTTTGTGGTAAATTCACGGGTATTTTTAGTGTTCCCTTAGTGGAATGGGGTTCAGTGTACAACCCAGTACCATACAGCAGTTAAAAGGTTGCATCATATTACATACTGTACAGGATATAAAGGGAACAGATATATAGTAATTAATTAATAACCACCCCCTCCCCTCTATTGCAGTGGGGTTAACTAAAAATATCCAGTATCATACAACATTTAATTAAAAGAAAGTTACAAATATGATATTACATAAAAAGTGGCATAATATTTTGTTATTGTTATAATTTTATTACACATAGTGAAGTGAATATCATTATGTTAATAAATAACCCCCCTAGCAAGCTCCTGTTACGGAGTGTTACGCATGCACAGTGGGTTGTACAGCTGGGTGGGTGACAGTTTTAACTTCAAGGTAAAAGAAAGGGTTTCACGGTTATAAATATATTTCAACAACAAGAAAAACTGCTGAATTTAGACAGGTGAAAAATAAGATTTACAATATAACTCATTCCCATGGTTGCATGATAGTGGCTTTGAATATAAAAACTGATAAACTAACTAAATTTAAACATCTTCTGCTGAAAACGTTGCACAGCAGATAACAAATTAAATCATTAAATTAGCCGATTTTTCTTATACCTGCAACTAACAGGATAGAACAACGTGACCAAGAACCTAATCACATCAATTTTCCGTACTTATAAAATTTATACTTGATTATAAATATGAATATTATTAGACTCTTATCGTACCGATTCATTTTGTATCAATTTTTTGTCTATAATTTGTTCCATATGATGAGAGAATTAGTTATCAAATTATTATTATTATTATTGACGACCTCCATTTTACTCTTCATTTAGTATTGATGTTTATTTATTTTGTAAACAAACTTGTAAGGGTCTCGACGCTGGTCTGGCTTGTCCCACACGACCCACCCCAAAACAAACATCTATGACCGAGTTGATTATAGATAATGTCACAAAAACCGAGTTGATATCTTAACGCGGCCATTATTGAGAGAAGGGGGTTATGGAATCCAACCTAGACAATACCCCCGTTGTTGCGGAATCATCAGGAATAATAGATAATGAGTTTTTCAAGTGTTTCTTTTTTTTGTCATATGATCTTTGTAAGTTTTGCCGATATTGAAAGGGATAGCGAACCAATCTCTACCTCTCTACGCAACTGCGATTGAAATTCAACCGTTAAACTTTCCTTAAACCTATTCGCTTCGTTAAACCGGTGTTGCACGACATTGGTACAAGTTGCCAACGAATCGCTTAAAGTTTTGTCCTATTGTTTGTATTATTTATTTGTTGTTTGATTTGTAGTATATATTTCGGATTTTTTTTGTTTTGTTCAGGTTGCATTCTTGATTTGATTTTAGGAGTCTTTCCTATCACAGAATGACGAACCATTTATTGGCAAGGTTATTTACTGTTCCCTATAATGGCAACATCCAGGAAGTGTCACAAATTGAGTAAAATTCCTCAACCAGATTGAATTTGCCAACCATCTTTATGTATAGTTTTTTTATATTATTGATATTTTATGAATTATTTTGCGTTTATTTATCCTTATTACCCCTTGAACCACCAGCTACGTATCTGAAATTTGCAGCAAAAAAAAAAAACACCATATAAAATTCTGGGGTCAAGTGGTTAACCCTTTGACCGTATAATTTCACAATTCTAATCTCAGCATTTTTATAGAGATGGGAAGAAAGTTGTAACATCTTGATATACAAGGAGAGCAGGAAATAAAACTCCGATACTGCAAAGAAAAATGAAAGATTTAGTACAAAGAAGAGATGCTTTTATTTATCTAGTGGCTTTATTTGTTTAGTGGTTGTTTGGTTTATTAACTTTTTAATTATTCCTATTAACACTCCCCCTCCCTTGTAGGAGTGGTACAGTTTGTCGAGAATATTAAAGATTATGGGGTAATCACACCACAAGAACTATATGTTGGTTCTATGTATGTAGAAAGAATAAATAATTATGCCCATAAACTCTTGGCAAATCCCAGTTTATGTCGGAACAATTTCCATACCGTTATTTTCATCTGGGTTGACCTTTGTGTTTGATTTATTATTATTCTGGCAATTTTAACTCTATTTTATAAAGATGATTTGGAGAAAAAAAATGGCTCTTTTGCTTGCAAGGATTATCAAGGATAACTTCGACCAGTCTCTCGAGGAAAAATGGCAAAGAAAGGATGAAGGAAAACAGCATTTTGTTGTTGACAGAGTAGGTGATTTGTTTCCGTTGATCTCCCGAAAGGCAGTCACATGCCTGACTATGCTATACTTCCAGCACATAGAAAACAATTAGAAGAAGTTATTTATATAGGTAATTAAGTTCTCGGCAAATCATGAACTTCAGATATCAGGAATGGGACAACACTAACGAAACTTACTCCATAATCCAGGAATGGGAAAGTCTGCAACACTAACGAATTTAGAGTAACACATTACAATTTCCAGGAAGAAAAAAAAAGCATCACAGTCCACCGCAACTGAACAAAGCACAAGAAGATTGGAGTCTGTTACAGAAGTACACATCGGTCCAGGGGTGTCGTATTATAAACTTTTTACATTTATCGTCAATCAGCTGCTTATCCGTGATAATCCGGAAATGGATAAATCCACAACACGACGTTATATCAAATTTCGTACAAATCTTAAAGAATACCAAAACACAATACAACGTTTGCCTCTCAATTTATACGTTACCGGTTAGTGACAACCTTCAATAATGAATTGTAATGTACGCAGGTGCACAACGCCTAAGCAGTTCAATTGTTAAGATAACCTGCAGCAAAGAACCATACTTCTTCTCCCGAAAAAATGGAAAATTGCGAGTAGCTTGCATTAAAGACAAGATACTCGATTCAAATTATTCGACATTGACAAATTATTCGACAATCCTTTGGTAATACAAGAGCCTTAGGTTGTTAATGGTGGCAGACGGAAATATGGACAAGGGCATTGCGGGATTGTTTGGCATCGAATATCACGGAATAATTCAGCAACAGTGGCGTTATTTATTTTGCCTGGTTGACTACTCAAAGGTTTATTGTTCAGAAGGTAGATTGAACAATACTATAACTATATGATATCGTGAAAGTAATGATAGCGTGATAATTACGAGTCAGTATGGAGAATTAGTTTAATTAGCAAACAATTCAATGTGAAAATTTTCACGTGAGATTAGGGATTAAACTTTCTTGATTGGAAAATTAATTGATACGACTAAGTTTTGAACATCTAAGCATGTAATTCAGTCAATGCCCCTTTACACCTCAAGGTTAAGTAGCTTAACCCTTTACACACGACAGTGCACTGTAGTGTAAGTTAGACTATATTAGTCCCTTCAACTGATTACCAGCTTTTTTAGCATACCGAGCTTTCAAGGGGTTAAGACTAATAGGTTACCATGGAGATATGACCATTTAAATTCAATTTAATATGACCACAAACATAACATTGTTCATAAAATTTGTACAGTTTATCTCATCGCACATCAAAGAAATTCCGCACACAGCACCACATTCAATCACCACACATTAAAGTGTAACAATACCACATAATAAAGTAACAAAATTGAAGTAATAAACCTCGTTCTTTTTGTTTCTTCTTTAATCTTGTTTTCTTAGTTTTTTCAAAAATTGATTTTGCCAATATTTCGGGTGTTTGAAGTCGTGATATCAAACGCCAAGACATTCTCTTTCTTTCCGAATAGTAAATGGGTCAATTTACAGTTTTTCTCGACCACTCAAACCAACCGAATATAAGCAGTGTTACAGAAAAGGTTACAGAAGGTAAAGATTTATCAAATTCCACGCACCAGACGCCAGTGGCATAGCGTACAGGTAAGACAGTTCCCTGCAACTCGGGGCCCACCAGGTGTCAAAATATGGACATGGATAACATCACAAAATTTTATATTGGGAAAAGGAAAGTATCGCTTTAAGAACCTCACATGTTCATGTTCAAAGTGCAACATGTTATAAACAAAATACAAGTTCCTATTAACAAGTGTAATAATGTAGCCAAGCAAAGCTTATAATAATTCGACAAGTAAAAAAAATACCACACAGATAGTCTTTATGTAATGTAGGCTATACTTTTTGCATTCGAAGTAACACCGATATTTGTAATGTTATACATCTTTCTGTGATGTGTCGCTGTAATAAGAAAATTTTCCGCTATGAACGCAGCTGTTGCTTTATTTCCACATGTGCAATCCCAAGACTGAAAGTGTGAATGGACTGTCCCAATGGATGTTGAAACATGAAGGGGCTAGCTCAGATACTTCCAACCATTGTGTAAGAGCAGTTGAAGCAAATGTCAACATGTTTGTGCACAGCACGTGTTGACGTTGATGAGCTCAACAGCATTTTGTATTGCAGCAGAATACCTGCTTCTGAAGCTAATGTCATATTTCATCAGGAATCCAACAGAACAAATTGTATTTTCAGACTTGATTTTTTTTTATAACTACAGTAGTTAAATGACAAAATTGATTGCTGAATATTTCAGCAGTATTAACAAAGCGCTCGTTGTTACGTTAGTCTTAACTTTTACCACTTGCTTCTTGGTGCAAGTACAAGCACGAACTTTACACTCAATAATTCAGGAGGCACGGCTTGTTTGTTTCATAACAAGAAACTTATTCGTGTGTTTCTTCGCATGTTGAAAGTAAGGCTAGACAGAACTAAAGATAGCGGTAACTGGCTATATGCTTGGTGGCAATCTCCCTTTTAAGGAAAGGCAATAAGTGGAAGGGGTGATCGCACAAACCGCTAAAAGTAACCTTGGCGTCGTTCAAGGAAAAAAATATATACCTTTTAAGTGATAAACAACTGAATGATAGCATGGAATAAAGCTTGGGTTGTGTAGAGATGCTTTCAAGGAACCGCATCCGGACCCCGAGCAGTAGGTTAGGGATTCTGATAAGATTAAGATATTAAATAAGACGTTCAGATCGTTGTCGTTGTGCAAGTCCTTCTGCCAGTTCAAAGAGTGTCAATGCAGAGAATCCAAAAAAAAAACCTAAGTAGGCACTGATGTCACTGAAAAGGCTAGGGAACTGATAAGCATAACTTTCAACGATTGCTTCATTCACATTGTCTGGGTAATACAAGATCATGGTCGTGTGATGCGGCTGTCTTTCTCCTGGTGGTGGTGGAATTCGGTACCAGACATCTGGACTGAGACTGAACATCTTCTGGTAACAGTTTCTTGGGCATCGGCATCGAGTGGCATTTACAGCTCTGTAGATGGATTCTGCTTCATGGTAAGCGGCAAGGGTATCGTGAATTGTGGCACAGAATGCCTTGCTACTGTGTTCCATGAATGGTAACCTGCAAAAATAACATATCGTGCATAATATCCAAAATACTGAGTATACATGTGTGTGCATAAAGGAGTGCCGTAATTGCTAATAATGATTCTGTTAAAATGTGTTGCAATAGAAACTCGCAAGTAGGTTGGGGCCAGAGCCTTTATTTTTTTTACAGCATTGTCATTTATTCATCATATTAGGGCTGTGTATACACCTTCCCAACACAATTTACAGTTTTGATACATAAACGTAGCGAAAGGAAGCATAACAACGAGCGACGTAATTTCACATTAACAGCATTTGTTGAAGAGTTCAACAATTCAAAAATTCAACAGCCAAACAGTGAAGTGTTTGACTTCAGGTTGAAGAAAGCTAAGAGAAACGTATTGGGAGTTTAAAAAGCCAACGGATGCATAAGAAACTCCAGTTCCACGTTTTGTATGGGTATTCGTCCATACAGGGTGTCCCAAAAGTCCCAGAACACCCTCACAACTTTTTAAGGAGTTGAAAGAAAATAGTGAAACTCTGGCAATGTAAGTTTGGTTAAGGGATCTACCTTTTCGTACAACCGGAATTACGCCTGCCCCGACCCCAACTCAGAAATTTTCAATGGAATTGGGGGTAAAGAATACTTTATTTGAAAGGTCTTCATTAGGCGAGTAAAGTGCCGCAATGATAGCTTCAATACGATGAACCCATCTAAAATGGCAGCCGGTCAAACATTAGGAATTGCCTCTGCATCCCTGTGTCTTACTCAGGCTAAAGACATCGTAAAGGGACGTTGGCAGCAAAATGCTTCGTTCAATAAGGCCCACACTCTGGGTTTCAGACCGTAAAAGACGTGTAGGTGTGATCCAACTAAATCGAACGAAGCATTTTGCTGCCACCTACGTCCCTTTACGACGTATTTAGCCCGAGTAAGACATAGGGATGCAGTGGAAATTCCTAATGTTTGACCGGCTGCCATTTTGGATGGGGTCATCGTAACTATCGAAGCTATCGTTCGGCATTTTACTCGCCTAATGAAGACCTTTCAAATAAGGTATTCCTTTTTTGTCCATTGAAAATTTGTGAGTTGGGGCCCCTGACTCCCCAAGGGGGGGGGGGGGGGCAGTCATAATGCCGGTTGTATGAAAAGGTAGATCCTTTAACCAAACTTACATTGCCAGAGGTTCATTATTTTCTTTCAACCCCTCAAAAAGTTGTGAGGGTGTTCTGGGACCTTTGGGACACGCTGTATAATTCTTTAAATACAAATGGACGCAAAGGTGCTAATGTGTGTGTTTAAGTTCAATAATAGGACGTTATGTGGTCCAGAGGAGTTTTGTTTTCCTGGTAGTTGGGCGACATGTTTCGATCTTGCATACTCCCTATGAGCAAGGCTTCCTGGATATAAAAGGCTTAACGTTAGAAATTCGACGCGTTGTCCAGTTAGCCGCTGATTCTGCCACCAGTCGCGCTGCGTACACACCAAAAATGAACTGCTCTAACATGCGGATTGAACTGTGAAAGGTACTCGTGACACGCGATACACTGATCTTAAACTTAAAAAACTGCATTGACACCAAATTATTAAAGTTTAACAACAATGGCTTCATGCTACGTACCTCTTTGCCCACTCGACAACAAAACAAAGTCTCCAGAGGTTTAATTTCATGAATTTCAAACAGAAGAACAACCAATGTACGTGTGTATAGTACTGTATAATACGCTACGGCGTTTTCTATTCTTATTAAAAATGTGCTAAACGATCCTTTGAGGTAGCAGTAAATCATCCGAAGACTTTAAGAATAGTCACCATTACCGTAAAATAATTTTCGTTTAGTGCTGCAACACCGGTAAATCTAATAATGAAAGGATTACTACGTTTTTGTGCGTCCCGCTAACACTAATCAATGCTATGATTGGGGTAGTACGTTCTTCGTGCTTTCACTTCACGACGACGCGCCTAGCGTGCTACGTGAAACCGAGCGCTAAGTCTTATGCATATAGGAAGTCTTGCTATGAGCAAACCCCCATAACCACTCGACTATGCTTTTCTCGCTGTGCTTGGATTCCTAAGAGCCCTCACCCTGGAAAATTTAGGCTTTGGACAAAACCGAATCGTTGAAGCCTTTAAAAAGGTAGGTTTTCGTTTCTACACCTTTTTTGTTTTTGCTTCTGTCGCAAACATATATACTGGCCTTGTATACAAGAGGTTAGGTTAGGTTAACAATAAGTTACCTACCTGCACGTCAGTTTTCGATCCAAGATCCTGTCCACACAACGATTCCAGCATTCGACTGGCTCCAGTTTGTTGCTAATGCACGGACTCTCAGTCGTGTTTAGTAAACGAAACTGAAATTCGACATAAATGACTATCAAATTAGGTAAGCATGTTCAAGCATTTCATTTTAAATTTAGTTAGTGTGATTTACGTAGCGTTTGAGATTGAGATCACGACTTGAAGCGGCAAAACCTATCTAGTTCTGTTTTGGACAAATATATATATATATATTTTTTTTGCGGTTAATTGTTGTTAAAAAATAATTCATTTTTTTTTTAGTTCAACGTTATTCACATCTTCTTTCCGAACAGAAACGTTAAGCCGTGTCATTAATGGTGATCTTTGTTTTTCAACAGGTACCACCTTTGTTTATTCTGGTTGCCATTGATTGGCTCAATTGATTGGCTCCTATTATTTTTGAAAAGAGAAATGAAAAGATCAGTGACTTTATTTTTTAAATGTAATTAATTTTTGATTTAATCTCTCATGCTGCATACTCGCGTAACTTAAATTAGTTTGAAATGATGGCATTTTCATATTTGATTTACAATAGGTAAATTGGTACCACATAATTACGCTTCCTCTAACCCCCAAACCAACAAAAGACTCATTAACTAAATAGTCCAGGTGTCAAATGCCTGAAATCCACTTAAGCTTGTTTTTGGGTATGAATAAAATTGATTGTGTGTTTTACGCAGTTTATAGTGTGTAGATTCAATTGATGCCACTCTGTAAGCTTTGGGCAATTTTGTTAATCCAAGATGGCGTCAAAGGTGGCCACCAGAATACATGCAATTGTAAGTTATTAAAAAGGTAATGTGTTACATATTACACTCCTTTACTACAGCTTTCATGTTGCCTCAGCTGTTTACCTGACTAGAGACATTTTATTACCTTTTTCTTACCTTTTCCTTGTAAAATGTTGCAACAGAATTAAAGGGAATGAGCAGCAGGAAGACTTAAGATGATATTCTCATGTTTTAATACTGTAGCCTTGAATCTATTGTTGTCCTTGATGTTTTGAAATATACCATGTAAACCTCATTCTACATGGATAAAATGTGGTAGTGTATTAACATAACAAAAATACCCGTGTCATCACACATAATAATTACATGCTCTTTATGTCTGACATCAGCTATAGTTGCTGAAGCATATAACGTCTGCTACTTCGTGTTATGATTTTAAATCAGGTCTTACAGTCACATGTCCTCTTTGAATCTGAAGTAGGATTTTATCTTGTTCAGTAACAATCAAACATTTCTAAAAAGAAGTAAGCTATTGTAACTACATTGTAACAATATTCAACAATATAGTTACACAGAAGCTTTATCAACTGTTGTTTGTTATCATTATCAGAATGATAAAGTTGCACTTAGCGGTAGTAATGGTAACTTTTCTGCACGAATGCACTTTCTTGACTCCTGCTATCCACGAGGTGCCCTTACTGATGTCTTGATACTGAACTCGTGTCTATCAAATACCAAATTTACATTGACTTCACGTAGCTTATCAACAACCTTGCTTAGAAAGTTCTGCAAAGTCACTAACGGTTCCAGCAACAGGCCAAAGCAACGCCCATAATAAAGCACAGCCATCAATGATAATACTAATGGTTCTTGCTGATTGTAGCACAGCCATTGTGTTCATTAAAACAGACTGGTTAAAAGGCTCTATCTATAATGCTTCCATCATTTTTGATCACAGACGGTGGCACTGGAGCAAGTTCATACTTTAACAAATCTCGCATTTTTATATCCATGTTTCCTTGAAAAGACCGTATTATGGAGACCAAGAGCATTGTGTCCTGCAGCATTGGTCCTGCAATATCATGTTTGCCACTGTATTTTCTTTCTGCCATATTGGCTACAGATTTATGAAGGGTATTGTGGAAGCCTCTCGGAAGGCTATCTTGAGGCTATCCAGTTCATTTTAAATAAAATGTTTTTTCTATCTTCTGGACCCCAAAACCTAAATGATATGTCACACGACAACATTACTTAAAAAATGAATTCGAATTTCTGTGGTGGCCATATTGGCACTTTCTTGAATTTCGACAATTGCCCAAAGTTTACAGAGTGGCATCAATTATTGGAATTCAAATATACATACTATAAGCTACAAATACCATTAAAAACATTTTATTCGTACCTCAAAACAAGCTTTTGCTTATGGCACCTGGACTAAAAGCTATTTTCTACGTTTAACTTTCAAGACCTCATAGAAAAAAATGATTTCCATTAAACTAACTAGTAAGCTAGTATCATGCAAGCAAATATCAACGTTATTCATAGCATTTTTGGCTGTAGGGGAAGCTGGGGCAAAGTGGATATAGTTTGTTTAAGTGCCTGCTGTGGCAGAACTATAAGACTTAGCAAAGCTTTGAAAACTGGTAACGATTTAAGAAACATTTGTGTTTCTGGGAAAAAAATGACCAACAGCGTTAGTACAGTATTAATAGTTTTAAAATTCAGTTTTGTAAAAAGTTGCATTTATCTACTTTGCCCCGGGTACTGGGGAAAAGAGGACACCTATCTGGGACAAAGTAAATATGTATTAAAAACAGTGTTTATAGCTCATCAAAAGAATGAAAATCGTGCGACAAAAGTTTTTTGCCTCGTCAATAGCTGCTTTCAGTCCAAGATCCTTGAGCTTCAGTCCATTATCCGTGAGCTTTCTTTATATAATTATGCACCATTCTAAACTAGAAAACAACCAAATTCCACATAGATAAAAAAAAAGTCTCTTTCCTTGCATGACTCGCTGGATGACTTTGACTGAAAGCACTAACAATATGTATCCACTTTGCCCCACTGTTTACCTTCATCCTGTTTTACTTCGTCCTTAAACTATACTTAAATTTTCAAACTAAAT
Organism: Lithobius niger; assembly: GCA_023313725.1. Lineage (NCBI taxonomy): Eukaryota > Metazoa > Arthropoda > Chilopoda > Lithobiomorpha > Lithobiidae > Lithobius > Lithobius niger. The sequence continues at coordinate 60,952 of JAHWFP010095357.1, read as the reverse complement.
TATAGAACTACGTTATTCTTCAAGAATTCTTCTTCAAAATGACACAATTTATCGTTCGGTGACGCTTAGTTTCGAAGATATCACACATTTCCCTCGCTGACGATCTTTTTTCCAACCTACATTGAAAGCTGAAAGACGTGCCACACACTAATCCCTCTAGTGTCAAAATACGAAACTAACGTGACGTCACTAATAAAGTAGTGCTGCACTTAAAAAATTAACAGCGCTCTAGCAGCAGTAGTTTTCTTGTAATATCCACCTTGCCCCGGCTTCCCCTACCCCTAGACAAAATTTTTAAGTAGTCAGGCTGCAAAACATTCCCCTTCTGACAAGTTTCAGGGTTTTCTGTTGTTATTCCTCACATGCCTGAAAACAACTAAACTCTCTTAGCGGTAAAGACACAAGACACCATGCTCGTATAATGTATATGCGTGACCCGGATAGGACGAACTGTTGTCTTAAAACAATCGCGCACAACAGGGAAATCTTGCCGTAATAGTAGGATTGAGTGTCAAGATAATTATCTGTAAGCCGTTGGCTCGATTCAGTTCACAATATCCGAAATAAAAAGCTATGTATGCACACCAAATCAGATAAGACTCATGTTTGGTAAATGCACTGCGTTAAGCCTACATCAATATTCATACTCCATTCCAAGAGTAGTAATGCACCAATTTTACACAGACACATCCTTTAAGTTGATCATATGAGGCAAATGTTTAGCTAAATAATAATCCGTAAAGAAAGTTCATCGGTTTTCACGGATATTTTAAGTAGCAGCTATTGTGTTTTTGTTACTAAAAATAATTTACGACGAGTTCTGAAATATTTATTTAATATCTTACCTCTTTTACGTTAAATCGCACTGTTGTATAATACCCTTCTAGAATGGGTTCTGCTATAACAAAAGCATCGTGGCGGTGTAGTACGTTTTCCCTGTGAACAAAAAACTAAAAAAAAAAAAGCAATATTTTATTCATTCCTCTCATGGCTCATTCTTTAAATTAGTATTTTACGGTTTCTACACACTTGAAATTAAATCCTTTGACAGTCTCTCAGTTTAGTCCTCTTATTCCTTGTAGCTTCTCTCTACAATCATTCCTATGGTTTGTACAATCTCTTAATTAGTTTTCTTACAGTTTCTGCACACTTTAAATTTAATCCTTTGATGGTTTTACAGTCTTTCAGTTTAGCCCTCTTATTGTTTGCAGTCTTTTTCTACAATCATTCCTATGGTTTGTGCAGTCTCTTAATTTGTTTTATTATGGTTTCTAAACTCTAGACTAAAAACCTCATTTATAAACTAAAAACAAACCAAAAAGAAAAACACATTTTTACTCACTAATCGAGCCCATTGACTCTCCGTCCTGTAATAATACGTTTATTGCCGTACCGCATCTGTGTTCAAGATTTCGAAGGCATCCCTCATCGCTCAAGCAATAGGCTACTCAACGGCGAGTAACCACAGCCACCTACAGTAAAGGCCGGATCAGTCCAAGACAAATTAGGCAAGTAAAATCAACCATTGACATTGAAGGAAGCGCAAGTTTGGTAGGTGCTGCCATCTCTACACCAAGCGGCAAAATTTAAACTAACCGACCAGGGTTCCAAATTCTGTCAACAGATGACGCCACTTGGCAAATCTGCCGCGTCATTTGATCTGCCTTTTTGCGGAGCATTGTTGAAGGCAAAGATGATACGGAGTAAACCCTCCGTAAAACCCGTTAAACCCTCGTTAAACCCTTTTTGATACGGAGTAACCCACAATGTTTCTTTGCTTCTATTTCTTGACTGTTACTCGATTCCGACGTGCCCCATCAACGTTGATTATCACCCAGATTTCATGATCTCAGTACTATACAACAATGCTTATAACAATGCAACACGCTTGATATCTTCATCCCAGGCCTGGAGTACTGAGATCGACAAAGGGCCAGCACGCGCACAACAAAGAACGAATCGTGCTGACGTTCTATTGCTCAGAAAGCTTGACAATGCGACTGTGCGTGCAATAATACTTACACAAAAAACGAATCCTAATGCCGTTTTTTTCACTTCAGCGAGCAAAGACGATGTTGCAATAACAATGACAGTGAATGCGCTTTTCAATTATTACGCGGCTCGGTGATAAATAGGTTATTACCCGCTTTCCTCGTATTGAGCTCGACATTGTTAATCTCAGTTAATTTTCTAGAGAAGTCGTCTTAGGGCGCTATTCTTCGTTGAGCTTCCGCTACATGATCGGTCATGGACCACTTTGGAATTCAGCAATAAGAGTGCTGTCTTTGTGTAAACATTGTTGCATGCACATTCGTATTGGCAAGCTTCCTGAACAAAAGAACGTGAGCACGATTTGTTCTTTGTTGTGCACGTGCTAGTCCTTGTCACACCTCAACGGAGTAAAAATAAACGAGAAACAAAATAGAGACATTGTCGATCTCAGTCCTTCAGGATGCGGTGAAATCTCAGTCCTCCAGGCGTGGGATGATGGTAACAAGCTTGATGCATTGTTACAAGCATTGTTATATATTACTGATAACAAAGAATCCCCAATCATGTCGTTGATAATTCAGAGGCCATATTGAATATGTTCTTCATTACAAATTATTGATACATGTGTACTTTAACAAATCCGAAATACTAACTTTTAAGAGGGTAAAGTTGTTTATATTATAACCTTTAAGTTTTTATTATTTGGGTTAAACCAGAAATTATCGTTATAACCACCATCTTAGTGCTATGGGACACCATGTAGTTTCTATGCAAGTAGACTACTTTTTTTTTTAAATTTAATCGTTTTTATGGCAGCTGTTTACATCCGTTTCTGCGATAAACACTGTATTTAAGGCCAGGAAAAAAAATTAGTTGGTTCTCAGGCCCTGCCTGGTGGTCAAATTTGCCCCTGGTCATCGCTTTTTATTTGCTAGTGAAAACTAAATTTATTATGATACAAATAAAACCAATTCAGTTAGCTGAAAATAAATATTATTACCCTAACTTGTCATTCAATTATTGTACTCCATGTTAAGTTAACCACTTGCAGGTCTAAAATTTTAAGATCCATGTGTTTGGGGCAGTTAAAAGCAGACTTTTATTAATTTCCATAAAATAAAAAATAAAATAAAAAGCCTGGTGGCCTGGTTACTTTTGGAATGAAAATGCCCGAGAACCAAACATATTTCTTTTCATGGCCTAATTCATTCATTTTCTTTTTAAAACGTCACTTTCCATAGTGTACTTACATGCAAAGAATTTTTTGCAAGACCATCTTCGTCGTCCTCTTCATTAGACAATGGTGCATCGACAAGTGGACTTGATTTCGACAACCTAACTTTAGTCCTGTTAATTTTAAATTTTACGTAGGTATCGGGTCCACGATAAGCCACAGGAGCAGCTGGAAAAAAAATGTGCTCTTGAGACTAATTGTAAAAAACCAAACAAATGCCCATATTATCTTTCGCAATAAATGCATGTTTTCTGGCAGAAAGGAAACTAATTAAGTCCCGACGCGCATTGCGAACTTTGTGAGGGATCCCCAGCGATATCGAACTACATGAGCAAGCATAGCATATGTGGTCAAAGTACTTACATATTGTAAAAAATATGGTTTTAAAAAGAAAAAGAGTTAAACTTAAAACGTAAAAATAGGGTTTAAAATATAATAATAATAATAATAATAATAATAATAATATTTGTTGCGATAGCAACGGGTCTGGTAAGGAATGGGAGTCACTAACAGCCAGCCACAATTACATGTAAATACAGTGTACATAAAACGGCCAAGGAACGATGATGGTAAGAGGTTTGGGGACACGAATGCCTTACCACCAAGGTTAGACCTGCCAGGGACTCAAAGGCCCCCGATGGCATCGCCAAACATGCATCATATGGGAAGGGTGTGAAAAGTGTTAAAAGGCCCAAATATAATGCTGTACAGTTAAAAAGTATAGGCCTAAACAGTGCTAAAAAATTGTATGCTACGGTGAATACTAAAAACAAAAGCACCCAGAAGTGGGATTTGTTGAATCAAGGATTTGTCGGATTAGGACGTCATTCCAATATGGTGGACTGGTTTTAAAGGGTCCAAGTTGTTGGACGGTTTTGGTGGGGTTTGGGGGTTTTAAATAGTGATCAAGACAACAATAAATTTGCCGAAAATTTTATCAATTCGCATTGTATGACCTTGTGGCCTTCTCATTTTCCTGGCAGGAGGCTTCTTTTTTACCAAATGGGATTTGTCATCACTTAAAATAAATTATCTTTATTAATAAAATCGAGTTGTCGCGTCAGATGGACGCAACGAGACGGCCACACGACGGACGGCCGCAAGTAAACACCCGGATCAACAGTCGTGGCGCCATCTCTTGATAGTCAACGCAAGCGAACGAAGCAATATGCATTACCGGGATGTAGTGGGCTATACTTGGCGTGAATGTGGCACGAACCGTTGTCTCAGCATCTACGGCAGCTACGTTCGACGCCTACAGTCAGATCAAGCTGTATGGATTTGTTAGCAGTTGTGTTGTAAACAAACAGTTGTGTTGTAAACAAAAGACAGCATCTAATTTTTAAGTTTTAAAAAAAGCAATCGGGATTTTGAGTACGAAACTGCTCGGTGTTTTAGAAAAAAAAATGCTTGGCTATTTCAGTGATTTGAGTGATCAACGTGGTAGCCTAACTGCATAGCGTTATGGTCATGGTTATGTTCTGTATGACTTTGTAATGTCTGAATAAAGTTTTTATTCGTAACCACATCATCACTACTCAGTACTCACGCGTTGGTTGCATAGTGCAAGTGCAAGCGATGCGAAGCCAAAAGATGCTTTAATCATCAACACACGGGTTTTCCTTTTATTTATTTTTCAAAATGTAGCTGTTCCCATGGCTTAACATAGGTATTTTTGTTCTTTAAGGCTTAATAGAAACAAAGGTGTTTATTTCCATTTTGCCCCCACCTCTGCCCCACGTTACTAAGGGAGACGACTGATGACTTTTTATTATTTCTTTTTGCCCTTTTTTCCGTTTGGCAGTAAATCAGTCCGACGGCCAGATTTGTATAGCCAATCAATTCTTTTTTATTTACTTATACCCCGTTTGGCGTGTGACGTTACAAATTAGTAGCTCCCAATATGCCGATGTCTGGGGTCTGTGACATCATCATTTTCCCAATCCCGCAACCCAGCATCAGAAAATGGTTCTCCATCCGCCGCAGCCCTTCCCCCCCCCCCCCAAAAAAAAAAGACCATTCATTCATTTTTCTTTTCGGCTGTACCTGTCTCCTTACTACTCTCCCACTCCCCCTCCAGTTGTGCTTGGTAATTGAAAATGTTGACGTAAATAAATATTTTCTCTGGGTGGGAGCAAATTTTATGCTTCCCTGCTAGAAAACGTATGACCACTTCGTTTGTGCTAGCCACTTCATTTGTACTGTACTGCAAAACATCAGCAGCAGTGCTAGCAACACTCAAGTCAAAAGTCAATAAATCGCAACACATGGCAACGCCAACACAATCAGTGCTGCAGCTAGCATTTTTCAAAGGAAGGGGTGCAAGAGTAAAATGTAGAGCCCCCAAAACTAAAGAATTTTGGGTTCAAGATTGTGGCCTATTTTATAGTTTTTGCTATGTTAGCCTAAGTTATCAAGCTCCTAGCTAACTACCGATGCGGGGGTATGAACCCCCTCCCAGTGAGTGTGGGTCCAATGATAACAGGGGGTTGAATGGCATAATAGTGAGCATTGGCTTCCTGCCAACACTGACCTTTACAGCCTTTATTAAACATACAGGCCACACGTCAGGTTACAGGAAGTTGCTGTGGTGGCTAGCAAGTACAACTAAAGGGAGTGCCTCAATAATGGAGGCACACCCACAACACTTAGGACACAAGTTTTATGTAAAAACTTCCGGCCACCTGCTTTGAATTTTGGGCCCCCTTGCCTCCTGGGCCTGGATGCCTTGCACCCTTCGCATCCCCCTTAATTATGGCTCTGAACGCAATCAATCACTTTACTGCCACTTACATATAAAGAACTGCACCAAACCAACCCCGTGATGGAAACATCACGCCATCATTACAACATCTAGTATATATATATATATATATATATATATATATATATATATATATATATAATTTATTTTAAGTGATGACAAATCCCACTTCTGGGTGCTTTTGTTTTTAGTATCCACCGTAGCATACAATTTTTTAGCACTGTTTAGGCCTATACTTTTTATATATATATTTATATATATATATGTAAAGATCAAAAGATCAAAGGCCAACCTGATAGAATAGGATGGCTGGACTACCCCAAGCGGCCTACGTGGCGTTAAAAATTTTTTTAAATGGTATATTTTAAAAAGATGGAAGGGCTTGGGACCACGAACACAGGTCTCAAAGGGAAGAAGAGTGGGGGGGGGGAGGTTTGCTGGTGAAAAAAAAACATTAGGTGTCCGGTAGTAAAGGACGTTTCAGAAATACGTGAAGCGGTTCCTCATCAAGCAACCTACGAAAGGTCGAAACCGACATTGCAGACACAGTCTTTACACTGAGTGCGTTCCAAATAGGAACCACGCGAAACGAGAAGAAATGCCGGCGACAGTCAAGGTTTGATGCAGGTATGGCCAATTTCCACTCGTGACTGCGTGTACAAATAAGACGTTGTGCAGGATCGAAAAACGAAAGGTCAATTCCGCTTAAATTATGAAGTATCTTGTATGTAAGTACGGCGTCGGCTTTTATACGTCGCAGTTCAAGCAACTCCAGACCCAATCTTACAAGTCCTCCACGATAAACAATTTCCCGGAATCCAGGGAGATATTTTGTATAACGGCCCTGGACTTGCTCCAATAGGTCAATAGCTTTGGCCAGGTAGGGGGACCATACAGGTACAGCATATTCCAAAATAGGAAGCACAAACACCTTGAACGCCCAAATTACTTAAACTGTACGTAAGAATAAGATGTAGGCCAGTAAAGTTACCAAAGGTTAACAGTGTTTAAAACGTTTAAAAGTAATATACTGGGGTGTAAAGGAGTTCTCATTTGTGAGCAACCTAGTTACAATTTTAAATGCTTTAAAAATTTTGAGTTATTTACTTACGTAAATGACAGTGTTAAAAGAAAAACCAGAACTTGCATTTAGTGTAAAGTTTGAAACCGTGAAAATAATATCTGTAAAATGTTGACCCACGAGCTCTTAAACTACTTAGGGAGGTAGTAGACTGAGCTTAGTGTGATGCATGCAGTATTTTAAGGCTTAGTTATAGCTGCAGTATTGCTAACGCATTTTTTTTAATGCCAGTCAAGTTTTACCTTTGTGACAGAATTTCCAATAGGCATGCGTTGCCGCTGCCAGAAATCGGTTTAATTTGCAATTTATGGTCTATTTATTAATTGGAGTTATCGATTTCAGTTAAGTGTAACCTAGCTGGTTGGTTACAGTGAAAAAGCCGAGACTGGTGTTTGAAAGTTTGTAATGGATAAGTAAGTTGCTATAGTTTAAAATCGTTCAAACTTAATGAATCCTAGTTTAACTGGTATGAAGCTTTAATATAAGGTGTAGTTTAACTTTAGTTTAATTTTAAAGTTCCTCTGTTTGTGCTAATAAGCAGAAGTTAAATTTTGAGATTCGGCAAGGTAGACAAGTCAAGAGTGGCAGGAAAGTTTGGACATAACTCTAACTTTAAATTTAGAATCATCTAATTCAGACGTTAGCGGTTTATCATTAACTGACGAAGTTGTAGATGATGCAACAGTCATAATGCCTCCAACATTAACACAAAAAAATCTTGACGAGTGCGATACTATACTATCGAAACTTGGCAAGTATATTTTGAACATGTTGAAATAAACTTTGCTGCCTACGATGTGCTACTGATAAGCAAGTGGCTGTTTTCTTAACTAATGTCGGAGTAAAAACGTACTGCTTGCTCTGGAATTTATGTGGCTCCTAACCCGCTAACAAGAAAAGGTTATACTGGGCTTAACACCTTGCTTTCAGCAGATCTCCGCCCTACTCCGAATTATCTCTGTGATATGCGCCCGGAGGACGATGCTAGATGAACGGCCCCAGATGATGGGCGCCCTGGCACCAACCCTGTCTCGCTGGTGACCCCAGAGGTACTTTTCATAGAGTAATATTCCAATAGCCCGAACACACTGCAAGTGAATCCAGCTATGTTACAGAGCAAAAACGTTTAACATTGCACTGTAATTATGACACAAGCAATGTGATGATACTAAAAACTACGCTAATTGAAAGATTTGTCGCGGGTTTCTGGAACTCTTAACATTTTAAAATGCCTTTTAGGAAAAGAGCCCAGTAAATTAACTTTTCAGGATGATTGTGAGTTTGCTCTACCTCAGGAACAGGCATAGCAAAACGTGACAAAGTTTTACGAGTTTTCTGCTCTTTTAGTGAAGAATAAACGTCCATTTAACGTTAAAAACAAACAAAAAGTTGCTAAGTGCTTTTGTTGTAGATATCCTAATCACGTGAAAGCCACCTATAGGTATAAAAAAGCACAAGTGCTCATCTGCGGGATGGTTGGACACCTGAGCTACATCTTTAGGTCTTTAGGTCTAGCAAGCCTAAATGGAACAGCGTGGCATCCACATATCATAAACCTAAATCGGTACAGGTGGCTAGTAAAAAGAAACCTTCCTATTCGAGGAAAAAAATCACATTTGTTAGAAGCGTCAGAAAATTCCGACTCGGTCGCCACTAATTCTGAGAAGCGCAGCCTGAATCTAGTCCTGATTCTGAGATAAATACAGTAACTGATTATAACACACTGACCTCTAATATGTATAGTAACATATGGGTCGTTTGCTGTGACTTATATGACTTTGTTGCCTGCAAGTAACTTTAAAAGCTTTGGCAGGGGCTATGGTAAAACCATCGGGCACAGTAAAGCTAAACGTTACTCTTACCAACCAATACGCGCTTTCTCAGATTAGTGTATCTTGTTACCTCACAAGGCCAGTCTTTAATGCAGACTGTTTGCTTCCTTTACCCTATACCTTGTGATTTAATCTTTATTTAACCAATATGCTAATTTATTTGCAATCATTTCACCTGGTGAGCAACCAATGCTCCTAGGCGCAGATGAATAAGTGGCACACTGACTTGAACCAATTCAAAAGTATTGAAGTTGATAATATTACACAGAATGCTAACTTTGTTACTGATGATGACGTCTTTGCTAAGTTTCCGGACCTATGTGCATCAGGTCCTGGCATAAGGATCTTGACAACAAAATTAAACTTAAACTGATGCTGTACCTAAACATTCATGCAAAGGCAGACCTGTATCACTAGCTGTTAGAGGCAAGGTCGAAGCGGAAATCAACCGACCAGTTCGGGAGGGCATTCTGAAACCTGTTGATTGTTGTGCCTGAGCAACTTCCACAGTACTGGTGTTTAAACCTAACGGTGACGTTCGGATTGTGGAAGATAATCTTGGCACAGTATATCCTCAGCTTAAAATTGAATACGATCCCGTGCCTAGGGCAGAACACCTGTACAGCCAACTTGCCGGCTATCGATCTTTCAGATGCATTCTTGCAGACAGAGCTTGATTAGGAGTCAAAGGCTCCCTAACAATAAACACCTGTTTAAACCCATTTCAATGGCAAAGGGTCCCTTTAGGAGTGGCTAGTGCTCCAGGCATTTTTCAGAAGTGTGTGGAATCAGTGCTGAGGGATATTCTCGGGCTACACCTAGATGTCTACTAGCTGGTGGAAATGGCAAGGAGCACGACACCACCCTCCTTAAAGAATGCTCTACTATGCAGGGCAGTGGAATTAAGGTTAAGAAAGAAAAATGTAAAGGCAGTCAAAGTAAAATTAAACATCTGGGTTTTCAACTTGATAGCTCAGGAATCTCTAACCTGACTGAGGTGCTTGATTCAATCAGATTGGCTTTTGAACAAACCAATATACAGAATGAAATTCATACCTGGGATTCGTTACTCAATATAGAAAGCTTCTGCGTGACCTAGAAACCGTATTGTCTCCAGTAAATAAATTGTTCCCAAAAACTACCTGGAAGTGGAGCGAAGCTTGTTGAAAAGCTGTGCAACAAGCTAAGGCTGCTTTTCTGAAAGCTGATGTACTTGCACGCTATGATCTAGCTTTTCCAATTAAATTCGTGTGTGACGCGTCTCCGTCAGGGGTGGGTGCTGTGCTGGTTCATGTTATGCTCTCAGCATAAGCCAAGCTTGGCTATGCCCAATTTGACCATGAGAACTCACTAAAAATTTATGTTACGTAGGTTGTTACGTAATAACTATGTGCAAAATATATTACTTTAGTCTTGCTTGTGCTGTGACTAGCACATCCACTTTGCCAGCAGTACGCATTTACATGACCTTGTAGCAAGGAAGGAGTTCCGTTTCTTAAACCACGGCAGGCAGGGTAGAAACTGTGTGTCTTGCCTCCCGGTTCCACACCAGTTCTTGCACCTGCTGGGAGTGAATGCGTATTAGCACTGCCTTGGTAAAATATGATTTTGGGAATGTTAAATCAGCTGGCCTGAAGACAGGAAGGTAATTCCACAGCTTTCCCAATGACGACCTTGTGACAAGCGGTAGAAGATGAAGGGAGTTATAACATGGTTACAGTGTTTGTAAACTCCTGTACTAACGTGTCATCACACACTACATCAAGCACCATCAACATCGAATTGTACACAAGTATGTACTGACCGTTCGATGCGAAAGTCCGCCTGACCTTTTTATAGCAGTAAAAAGACTAAAGGTATTTATGAACAGTTTTCACAATCGTCTCTGCAAGTTGAATCTGTGGTTTAAGTTCTTTCAGTTCTTTTTAGATTTGAAAAATTGACAGATTAGAAGCGAAAAGTCGATTCGAAAATAATAACCACTGCGATGCAAACATGACCCTTCGAGACATGGCAGTTTCACACCAAATACAATGTCGAGTGTGTAGACAATTTGTTGCATAATATTCATTAATTGTACGAATTGATCGTCGTTCAGAATATAACTAGCGATTGATAAAACTTGTCGATAAAAATTCATACGCTTTTGTACTGAGTATACGACTTCATAATATTCAATGGCAGTTTGTAGGTTTGTGGGCAATGGAAAAACCTCGGTCGTCTGTCTCTTTGAACACTGAAACATACCTGTAAACATAACCAAACACGTTCCCCAGAAAGTTTGCATAGGCAACTTTTTCATATTAACTTCAATATGTCCTTCTTCACATGTTGAATTAGCCTCCAATGAGATAGCGCACTGAAAAAAATAATAGAAGATCAAACTTGTAGTTTAAGGCAAACACTGACTAGCTAATAATAATAACAATAAGGGCGCGTTTACGCAGCGACTTGCCGTTGCTTTGTTGCAGCTAGAACTCTATCGCGATGGCAAAGGTGACATTGCCATGGTAACAACGCTAAATGGATTAGCTAAATCCGACATCGTTTGAGTAAATACTTGCAGTCTTATAATCCGTGCCAATAATATAAAGAATTCCTCATGACGAAACAATTTTCCCAAACGCTTCTGAACTCACGTTATTTGCTGTTTTCGTTGCGAGGCGGCAGACATAAAACCGCCGCCACGTTGGAATTTGAGGTGATTTCTAGCTTCTAGCTGCGAGAATGCAAAAGCGAGTGGTTGCATAAACGTGCCCTAATACAAAAACACACAGCAAAAGTTAATGAGCTTATTGCTGGGGAAAGGCCAAAGGCCATCTGGCCCTTCTAGGCTTAACAATAGTGGCATATAGACGTTGCTTCAACGTATTACCCTATGGCAATAGGAGGATGCTGGTCGGAAAGAAATGTTTATGAATTGTTTACATGCAGAAGAGTGCAATATTCTTACCAGGTGGGGCAAGAAATCTACAGCTCACGAAGGAAGTGAAAAAAAAATTAAATTCATCGAAACC
>JAHWFP010095357.1:28516-48932 GCA_023313725.1 Lithobius niger | reverse complement strand
CAGTGAATAATGCAACGAAGACGAGTATTAGAAGAAGCAGGGGGTCGACCCCCACCTTTTCTACTGTTTGTAAAATTGATTGAGTTGATTTGTTGTTTTGTTTAGCTATAGTATGTGAACAAAAATGTGGAAGACCATATTATAATAACCATGTGTGATGTTTAACGCTGAAAAATTGGTCTGAAGCCTTAACCTAGCATTGTTTGATTCATTCTTTGTTTAGGCGTCAAAATGCATTAAATCAGTGGTTCCCAACCTTTTTCAAACGGCGACCTCCCCTAAAATTTTTTCCCCGTGATCCCACCCCTTTGCCGTTGATTTCAGTACTAGAGGATCTGGGGGAGCATTGTGAGCTTCCCCAGCAGAGTCCGGAACTTTTTTTTTTTGCATATTAAGCACTTTAAATGTCGTCATTTGCTCATAAAAACAAATAGCCCTCGTAGTAGTATAGAATTATACAATATACATTATAATCAATAATCATTATAATTATTAATTATCACATAAGATAAGAAATATGATTAAGAAACGATTAAATTTCAGGAAAAAAGACTTTAAGATTAAAATATTCAAAAAAGTAAAATAATTTTTTTCCCTGCTTATATATCGCGACCCCCGAGAGGAAGCCCGCGTTTGGGGTCGCGACCCATAGGTTGAAAACCACTGCATTAAATTACTGTTTCTTCATCTTTTTTAATATGCAGTGCTTTTTTTGTAGTTGTAATAGTGTTTTATTTTATGTAGGCATCTAATGTCTGAATACAGCAGCAACGTCCACGTGGGGAAAAATCGGTACAGCTTTTTAAATGTCGTAATTTGCTCATAAAAACAAATAGCCCTCGTATTTTATAGAATTGTACAATACACATTATAATCAATAATCATTATAATTATTAAAAATATTTTATAATAATTATTAATAATTATTAAAAAATTTCCCTTACCCCCCCCCCCTCCCCAAGTAAATTCCTTTGCCCGTCAATTTCAGTACTAGAGGATCTGGGGGAACGTTGTGAGCTTCCCCAGCAGAGTCTGGGAAGTCAACTTTTATTGCATTTTGCGTTAAATTAACGTAAACCTAAAGAAAAAATTTTCGTGTTCCTTTCTGTGTTGACTGCGGGTCACTTAAACCTTACTGCAAACATCGAAAGAGTTCGTTTTTGTTTTGTACACAGGATATTCAAAGTCCCAGTTCTACTGAATAACTTTAGATCGGATGAGAATTGAAAGTTGTTAATGTGGGAACGTAGGTTGGGTTGACATAGAAGTGGGGGCCAAATGGCGCAACTCAGGAATTTCAGACGGGGGGGGGGGGGGGGGGGAAAACAGTCCAGTGACGTGTCATATTAAAACTCGTAACGAGTAGAGAAAATTGGCTTAAAGAAAACATCGCCACATTGCTCCTATTTGGGTTATACACCAAATTTTTAGGCACACAAACTTTCAGATGCATAATTGAGTTCTGAACATTACAATTACTCGGCCGAGCGAGAGATGCATGTTTTCCGTTGTGTTGTAAAATTTAACTCATGATATTTTTTCGTAACTGCTAGCCCCGTGTTCTGCGAACGAATCGCTAATAACGCCGAACTCTAAGAACGCACATGGATAACTCGCCACCACGAGCGAGGCTAGCTTCACGTACAACTGGTTAAAAAAAAGCGACCTTGTTTCTTCAAAATGTGAAAAATCGGTAGTAATAATGTTTTTATTACCATTTGAAATTACTTTCTAAATTCTTTACACTAAAAGAACTAAACGGCTCCAAGTTTTGCCTTATTTACTATTGTGATAATGCTGAGTTTTATCTTAAATTGATTTCACAGCGAGTGAAGTTATTTACAAATATCTCTGTGTTGTTCTTGTAGTGCTCGGGGTTATTAGCCTTGCAAACAGTGCTCCATTACAGCTGCTACAGTCGAGTTTTCCGTTAGATGGCCAGCCAACTTTTAGTAGCAGCGATGCTAAGAATTGGCTAACCATCTAACAGAAAATGTGAATATCTCCGTAAATGTTTGAGGTTAGGATTTCATCTTCGAACTCTTGAACCAAAGCTCCCTTGTTATGAAATTTCAGCCAAATTGGAACAAAACTGCGAAAGTTATCGTTTCTCAAACAGACAAACGCACAGACAAAAAGACAAAAAAATCCAAACGCAGTAGAGCATTCGACGTCACACGCTTCGTTTGCCCTGTCGAAGATGCACACGTTCGAAGGTAAATCCCTAGCTCGGATATTTCTGGAGATGATAGTTTCAGTTGGATGGCTAAGCTGATTTTTAATGGATGCGGTAAGGGAACCCAATCTATAAAACTAGTGGCCCCGAGCACTACACGAGCAACACAAAGCCATTTGCCATTATAAACCATCGTGAAATTTATTTTAGTTTGCAGAATGTAGACAACAACAAATGGTAAAAAAAAAAACACTATTACTGCCAGTTTTACGCCTTTTGAAACAATTGCAGCCGCTTCTTTTATCATTTCTACAGCAAATCTCGCGCATGGTGGCAGAACTAATCAGCTGAGCTCGTCAAGGTCGGTGTGTGATTTGTTTGCATACTTCGTTGTTCGCTCGATGTTCGACTGCTTCACATTCAGGAATTACTGTTTAAGATTGAAATCAAATAAAAGAAGCTAAGCTAGTGAATTATAGTATACCTCGCTCGGACGAATAATTGTGATCTCCAGAGCTCAATTACATACCTAGTTTAGAAGCTAAGCACAACTTGAACCAAATTTGGATCTCGCTTTCAGACAGGGTAGATTAGTAGGTAGTGACGCTTTCCTGAAAACGTGGGTTAAAAAAGACCTGCTTGCACCAATGGCACCAGAAGGCAGCACTTGTCTGGTTCTCGTAGGAGCCTAAACTTGAAATAAAAAATGGCGGCATCGATGCCATGGTAATCATTGTAATAGCGACAATACCTGCGGAAACAGATGAAATATTCGTGTGTGGGCATCATCTGAAGTAGAAGAACTTATTCTTTGTTCGACTCAAACTGTAATATAGATGTTTACAATTAACATAAACCACGGATGAAGCTTCAGCACGAACGGGCGATGAGCACGCTTGTCGGGCGTTCTCGGAACACAAAACCATGTGTTAAACTTAACTCTTCTCGTAACAACCCGTTTTAAAATTGAATATTGGATTAAATAAAGTAAAACGATCAGCCAGTTCTGATCTTTCTTAAAATTATTTTAATATCCTAATTTGAATTATGGTATATTTTAAACAATTAATGTTGTATTCTTATCGTTATCAATTTGTTTTAGTGACGCTAAATAGTTTTGATCCCCATGATGCTTTGCGCTTTCGTTACTTGACGACAGCGCCCTCTGGCGGTAAATCGGTGAAAACAGGTACTTCTTTCGTCCAAATGTTTACCGTAGTGTGAGAAAGAGTGGCACTACCTATATTCTTCTACCTTGCTTTCAGTATTTCGAAATCATGTATGTGCGTGCTTCTAATAATCAACAGTCTTCCTTTATATTTAAAAAGGCTTTCCGGATTTTGCTTGTAACAAATCTCGATCGAGAATTATAGGGATGCACCGAATTTGAAATGGCCGAATATCGCAACATAAACGAATACTTAAACTGCCTAATATTGAATATAATGATTGTAATACCAAACAATGATTGCACCCCCCCCCCCCCCCCCATCCCCAGAGTAAACTAAGCATGTTAGGAAAAAAATGAAAGTCCGATAGGCATATCCGATTTTATTGTGGGCTTACACTCAAAAGCTCAATATTCAGCGTTAACTCCATTGGTGTGAAGACAAAATGGGCCCAAAAAGCTTCGCGTTTCTTTGGTAATGAAGAGTGGCCCTAATTCTCCCGATCTGAATGTCTGAAAACTTTGAATCCATGTTCAAAGACAATGTTGAAAAAAGGATGCTGTCTGAATCTCTACCAACTCGAATTAGTCGTACCACGATGAAGGAGCACATCAATGTTGTGCTCCGGAAAATGGAGTTTAACTTGGAGCTTTTTGAGTCACTTTTGTTTTCCTACCCTGCTGTCTTCACCCGGATAGGACGAACGGATGTCTTAAAACAATCACGCACAACAGGGAAATCTTGCCGTAATAGTAGGATTGAGCGTCGACAATCTGTTCGTGACGCCAATGGAGTGAACACTTAATATTGAGCTTGTGAGTGTAAACCCACAATAAAAATAATGGACTACCTATTGGTACTATCATTTTTTTCCTATCACGCTTCGTTTGCTCTGAGCAAGGGGGGGGGGGGGGGCATTGTTTTGCACCCTGTACAAGTTAAGCTGCCGCATACTGAATAGACGGTGCCGAACAATTATTAATGTCTTCGGCGAAATAGTGAAAAATTTGGCCAAATACCAAATAATATAGTTGAATAGGAAATACGCGGAGAAATATCAGTGAAATAACCCTATAGAGTTAAGCAAACTACATTTTAAAAAGTGGCACCTCTTTTAATTTCTAGGATTTCAGTTTCTTAAGTTACTCAGCAAGTATCTTGTTGTGAAGCAATCGCGCTTACTTGCAAATGAATAACACTGCACATTCCTTTTTCCTACTCATTACGGCAGTATCTGTAATGTCATTCATATGTTGGCTTTCAGATTTCGAAAAGTTGTGCAACTCCAGATGATTTTCAATAGCCGTTAGAAAAACAAATGGATTTCTAAGGACTTGGGGAAGTTTTCTATCGTATTATAACTTAGATATTAACTTGGAGGTGATGTTAGTAACAACTTTTCCTCTTGCCCTTTTGTTATCTTTCTTTCTCCATTGAAATAAATTTATCTTAATTGGGGAAAAAATTATTCAGCCGAAAAACAAAAATCGTGACATTATTCAGCCGAATAACAAGACTTAAAACATTATTCCGCAGAATATCGTTAGGCATTCGTCCCAAGTTTATATTTGGCCGAATAACGGAATTTTCGGGGAAATGCATAGCTATATCTTTCCCCAAAACAGTGTGCGAATGTCATTTCACTTACCGGGGTCGTTATTGCGATATCTTTTTCAGATATTTTGTATTCTTCCCAGATCTCGTGTATCGAATAGTTGATAGCACTGAACGGCACGTGATCAGGATAATTGGCTTCAGAAGAATAGTTCTCGGGTCTCAAGTTGGACACCCTTTTCTTCACCCTTTCCTCCAAAGTTTCCTTGATGCCGAATTTCAGTTTTGCCGAACAGAGGGTAACGGATGGGAACTTGATCGTTTCATTTCGTCTTATTTGCACGTCAACAGTAATGGGATATCTGAATTTAAAAAGAGTTTTAGCTGAATGCATTCTGGATTTGTAGCGATTGGATGCATATCGAAAAACAAACTGAAACGAGTTATGTGTGTATGCTTGTAGTAGTTTCGTCTTTGGGGACTTTTTTTGGCAAAATTTATAATTATACAAACCACCAACAGACTTTGTTAGGCTCCTACAAGCTAAGATAAAGTCGACGGCGCTGACACACCTCAATAACTCCCTACTCTCCTCCCCCCCCCCCCCAACCTAAATACTCCCCAACACAAACACCAACCCCAAAGTTGAAAGTCTAACTGCACCTTAACCACAGCTTAAAAGATTTGACAGAGGTGGAAGAAACCAGTCCAGGTGGAAGAAAGTTCCAAGGCTGGATGATGACGACTCGCGCTGGGAAGAAGCAGTGCCTGACATCCTCTGGTCAAAACCCAAAGCCTGAAGCTGTGTTTTTGATTGTCCATCCACTCAGGGAATGGACGATCAATTTCAAGTGCAAGAACGCAATTCCAATTCATTCCTTACTGCACAGCTAGGGGACTATGCACAGATTATCACATATTAGGCACTCGTTCTAAGTTGCAGCCTGTACCAGCCCTAGAGAGTCTCATGACTCCAATTTGCAGATAGGACTCCCAACATCAACTG
Organism: Lithobius niger; assembly: GCA_023313725.1. NCBI lineage: Eukaryota > Metazoa > Arthropoda > Chilopoda > Lithobiomorpha > Lithobiidae > Lithobius > Lithobius niger. The sequence goes on along the minus strand of JAHWFP010095357.1, from coordinate 43,027 downwards.
AGGGTCCTTTTATATGCCTTTTATATGCGCTGGAGCACAGGATTCCCGCCAAAGATTTACGGCACGTGACGTGCCGCATGCAGCGATACAGTTCCAACTGGTTGAACAGTTAATTTCGCTCACTGACGGCTGTGATGCAGCTCATGTAACGGCAAGGTGCACCGCGAAATGTTGGTTTCGTGTTATGGCGTGTCTTACGTGTAACGGCCGTTACAGCTGTGAACCCACGTGTTAGCATATGCAGCTCAGAAAACATCAGTAACGTTTACATCTATTAAGTTATTAAAATTTTTGCAGGTTAAAATTAGGTGCCTGCAGAGGAATCTCTGTTGAACAGTAGTAAGATTACGGTGCATAAAATGACATACCTTCTCAGTTATTTCAGCATCCTCGCGAAATAGTCTTCACAACATTTACATAGGTTAGAGAATGTAACATTCTCACAATGTGAAAAATCGGACAGTGAATGCCTTTTCAACATTTACGCACTTCTGACGTACTGTTGCAAAACTGAGCCATACAGGAAAGCCAACCGGGGGAAACAATACCTTTATATAAACGCTGTTATAAGTTTCAGTTATTTTGCTTTTCAATCACCAGTCAGATTTTATGCTCCTAGACAGTTTTCACTTTTAATCAATAAATAAGCACAGCCAGTAAAGTACACAGCAAGAGTAAAACAACTTGGAACACCTATAAAACTAAACACGTGGCTGCAGCGACTACCTAGTCGCAACCGGTCTTCTGTACACTTCGGCCACTTTCGAAAATGTTGAGGTGCACACCTCCATCACGCACTGCAGAAGCGAGCTCTTTTATTTAATCTAAAAGTATTACCATCCCAATTGCCGGTTAAAAGTGTGTTAGCTTTTAGGCAATATAGGCATAGTTTTGGATTTTAGGGGTAATTTTCAGCTTTTAGGCCTAATTTTTACCTGCCGTATTAATTTCGTAAATAGCAGCTAATGGAGAATTGGGTTCAAGAATAGGCCTATTCATTCATGCAACATGGTGTCGAAATCCTTTTTTTTTTTTTAAGATTGCGTGTCTCCCAGTAGTGGTTAAATGCGACGATCAAAAGTTATTGTTTCATTGTGTTAGGTCGAGAAACCCTATTAAAGCCTATATAAGGAAGCGACGATGTTTTAATTTGTCGCTTCCAGCTTTTGACTACCATTGAAAAATGCGACGGACGGACAAAGTCGTGGATTTAGTTTCTCCATCTCTCACTGTACAGAAGCCTAAAAGTCATGATTTGAATAGGTGGCAACAAAATTCAAAATTTGAAGTAATAAGAAAATACGTCAAATTAAAACACACTCACATAAAGCAACTCAAGCTCATATCTACACGAGTCAAACATTCGATATATACATAAATTTCAAGGTCACCAAGCCCAACTTCTGATTTTTGGAAGCTGAAGCGCTGAAAAGCTTTGTTCACTTTGTCCTATGTCTATTGCTTGATTCGTTTGGTTGGAACATGGAATTTAATAAATATAATTTTTACGGGGATGAACAGGAAGTTGAATTTTCTTTTACATACGTATCTTGTAAGGCTTGTTTTATGTTAGGTAAATTTTTACTGGCCAGTCGGATGTTTTGAGTGCAAAGCAAGGTGCACCACGGTCCCGTAATTCCCCAAGTGTATGGTGCGGCCATATCAAGAACTGCGGTAGCGGTCCTTACGTAAGCCTCAGCATGAACTTCCATGTTAAACGTCAAACTTTGAACTCCTATAGTTTCGCCCAAAATTGACATACACCAACGAAATTCGGTATTTGGGGTCGTGTCGTAACTATTTCACCACATTACAAATTTTAATGACAACAATTGAACCGTTCGGCGTCCACGGCATGGCCATTTCTTGTTGTTGTTGTTGTTGTTGTTGTTGTTGTTGGGACTCTTTGCTCTGACCTGGAGATCGAACCACTGAACCGATTTTCAAGTTCTATAGCTTAAAACGTAGGTATGGACAAGGCCTAGGGCTTTTCGCAGGCTATTTTAATGCAACTACAATATTCTTGACACGGAAAGCCAAATGTGCTAGAACTTTTGCTCTCACCTAGAGATCGAACCAAGGAACCGATTTTCAATTTGTATAGCTTAAAATGTAGGTATTAACACCGACCAGGGCCTTTTGAACACGATTTTGATGTGACTACAGTATTCTCGTCGGCAGAGCAAATATTATTGTAGAGCACTGGGCAGAAATCATTAATGTTGTTGTTATGACTCTTTACTCTCACCTGGAGATCGAACCACTCAACCGATTTTCAAGTTCTATAGCTTAAAACGTAGGTATGGACAAGGCCTAGGGCCTTTCGCAGGCTATTTTAATGTAACTACAATATTCTTGACACGGAAATTCAAATGAGCTAGAACTTTTGCGCTCACCTAGAGATCAAACCAATGAACCGATTTTCAATTTGATAGCTTGAAATGTAGGTGTTAACACCGACTAGCGCCTCTTAAACACGAATTTGATGTGACTACAGTATTCTCGTCGAAAGAGCAATTATTATTGTAGAGCACTGGGCACAAATCATTAATGTTGTTGTAGCGACTCTTTGCTGTCACCTGATGATCGAACCACTAAACCGATTTTCAAGTTCTATAGCTCAAAACGTAGGTATGGACAAGGCCTAGGGCCTTTCGCAGGCTATTTTAATGTAACTACAATATTCTTGACACGGAAATTCAAATGAGCTAGAACTTTTGCGCTCACCTAGAGATCAAACCAATGAACCGATTTTCAATTTGATAGCTTGAAATGTAGGTGTTAACACCGACTAGCGCCTCTTGAACACGAATTTGATGTGACTACAGTATTCTCGTCGAAAGAGCAATTATTATTGTAGAGCACTGGGCACAAATCATTAATGTTGTTGTAGCGACTCTTTGCTGTCACCTGATGATCGAACCACTAAACCGATTTTCAAGTTCTATAGCTCAAAACGTAGGTATGGACAACGCCTAGGGCCTTTCGTATGCTATTTTAATGTAACTACAATATTCTTGACACGGGAAGCCAAATGGGCTAGAACCTTTGCTCTCACATAGAGATCGAACCAATGAACCGATTTTGAATTTGTATAGCTTAAAATGTAGGTAATAACACCGACCAGGGCCCTTTGAACACGATTTAGATATGACTGCCGTATTCTCGTCGGTAGAGCAATAATTATTGTAGAGCACTGGCCAGAAGTCATTAAGTGGAGTAACAAATTTCAGCAAATCGTGTTAAAAACATAAAATTTGGTACACAAGTCTTCTTACCATTAAAAATCAAACCAGCCATGGACCTCCATGAAATACCCCCAAATACCTTCAGTACCTCCCCGCTCGTGCCCACTCCTAGGGGCTTGGCCAACAAATTCTTGCAGATCTAGTATAAAACATGAAATTTTGTGTACAAGTCATTCTTAGCAGCATAAATCGAATCAGCCATGGTTCCCCCATGAAATACCCCCAAAGGGGCTCCAGCGATCCCCTGTTTTCCCTCACTGACTTTTGTAAATCATGCTAAAAGCTTGAAAATTGGTACACAAGTCATTCTTAGCAGTAGAAGTTGAACAAGCCATAGAATCCCTATGAAATACCCCCCAAAGGGTCGAAGCTCCCTCCTTGCCCTTCATTGGTCATCGATGTTTCATGAGGTGCAAAGGAGGGACAGGGGATGCTGGGGAAGGTTTTGGTGGTAATTCATGGGTATCCATGGCTGGTTCAATTTCTACTACTATTGACGTACCAAAATTCATAGTAGTACAGGTGAGTGTGGTAGGGGGACAGGAAGGGGCCTTAGGGAGCATCTCGAGAGATTCCATAGCTAGCTCGATTTATTAGCTAAGAATTGATTTGTGTACTAAATTTCATGGCTTTTAGCTTGATGTTCATAATTAGCCCAAATTCTGGCCCGTAACAGCTATGCTACACCTGAAAATCGAACCAATGAACCGATGCTCAATTTTTACAGCTTAAAACATAGGTATGAAGAAAGCCTTTTGAACGCTATTTTAATGTGACCACAATTATTGTTGTTCTTCTTCTTGGGGAATTTTGCTTTCACCTAGAGATAGAACCAAAGAACCGATTTTCAATTTTTATAGCTCTTAAAATTGAGTAATAAAAAGGCTGTCTTATAACAGTTATTTTAAGGTGATTACAGTATTCTTTTCTGTGTAATTCTTGCTGAAACAACAACAAAAATAATGGATATTAGTATTGAAAAACGCTTAAGCGTATAAAATACGGATGTAAGCCTTAAAAAACATAAAGCCCTAAAGGAAAAGATATTAGAAAAAGACATGTAAGCCATCAGCGTCGCACTAATACGTGTAAAAGAAGCTCCAGCTTGTTTTTTGGGTCGCTGAAGATTGGTTTACACGTATTAGTGCGACGCTGATGACTTACATGTCTTTTTCTAATATCTTTTCCTTTAGGGCTTTATGTTTTTTAAGGCTTACATCCATATTTTATACGCTTAAGCGTTTTTTAATACTAATCTATATATATAATAGGCTTGGGTGGCACTGAGCAAATTCATCATATATGCGTTACCAGAAATTCTTTTCCTCTTTTTCTAAAGAATTTGAGATTTTTTTATTTTTCAGGTTGTGATCGTGCTAGTCAAAAAATAAACAAAAACCTTCGGTACAGTACCATTTACTGCACAGATGCAAAATTTCAACAAGCTAGGTTGAATAGTCTGTTTGCAATCCTATTCCAAAGAATTCTAACACACTCACATGCTATTAGTATGTGAATGTGTAAGAATTGCTTGGGATAAGATTACAGACAGACTATTCAACCTAGCTTGCTGAAATTTTGCATTTGAGTATTAAATGGTACCGTGCTGAAGGTTTTTTTTTTCGTGTGGCTGGTACAATCACAACCTTAAAAATAAAAATTCAGAAATTCTTTAAAAAAAGAGGGAAAACAATTTCTGGTAACGAGTACAGATTTTTCAAATTTTAATGAATTTTTAAAATCAAGTACACCATTCGAAGCGTCTCTTTGAGGGCTATGCAATGCTGCTTACCACGTGTCGATAGGGCAAACCGTTCCGGAAATATCTTCAAAACTAAAAAAATATACTTGAAAATAAGAGTGTTATTTTGGTGGAAAAAATATGGCAACTCTGGGAATCGAACTCAGGACCTCTGGGAGTGAAGACTTACCCATACACCCAACAGGAACAGATTGTAAAGACTTGAAAATAAGGGTGTTATTGGGTATTTGGAGACTAAGAATTGATAGGAAAAAATACTCTGGGGATTGAACCATGACCCGTAGGAGTGAAGAGTAGAGCCTTAGCCACAGACCCAACAGGAATAGAAGAAAGATACTTGAAAATAAGGATGTTATTTGGTATTTGAAGACTTAGAATTGACAGGGGAAAAAGTGGGGATTCTGGGGCTAGAACCCCGGACTTCTGGGAGAAAAGACCAGAGATTTACGCACAAACCCAACTGTAATAGATAGTAGAGACCGGAAAATAAAGGTGATATTTGAGCATCTGTAGACTTTGCATTGAAAGAAAAAATACAGCCATTCTGGGATTCGAACACACCACCTTTGGAACTGAAAGCGAGCGTGTAATTGCAGAACCAAACTGGAATCTGTATGAAAGGATTGAAAGTAAGCTGCCTTAACCCAGAATGGGCGGCCATTTTGTTCTGTTTCAGTCAGGAAAATGGCCGCCAAGAATGGACTCTTCCAAATTGAATCAAGAGTTCTCATTGGTCAAAAGTATGTCTCTTGTCCTGCCATTGGTCAGTTTCGATTGCTCATAAATTAGGCGGCCATTTTGTTCGACTTTTGTCAATGTTTTAGTTTTTGAAATTGGGTTTTAATTCCAAGGGATGGTGGGTAGTTAGGTTTTAAAAGGAAATTAATATGCCAGGTTTTTTTTTTTTAGCAAGATCACGTGACCAGTCAGTGTGTGTTTGGCTTTCAGGCTGACTAGGTGTCTAGGGAAAGAGTAACAGCAAGGTACCATGGGTCTAACATTGCAAAAAGGGTAATATTTTGGGTTATTACTGGAGGGCAAACTCAAATAAAACAGTCCCAAATCCATTCAAACTGACACCAACATCATCTGGTGAGTCCTCTTAACTCTTGTCTAAGTCAAAAAAATATTCAAAAGAGTACCCAACATTGCCTGGGCCACTTGGGTCCTTTACCTTCCTAAATGTGCCTGAAATTCAATAAAAACCAAGCCAAAAACATTGGGGTGCCAATTTTCCCCAGTTATTCCCTAAATCGTCTACCCCCTAACTGCCTCCTATCAAACCCTTTACAGGACCTTCTCAGGGCCTCTTGAAATTAGGAATGTACCCACCTCAAATTTGGAGGTACCACTGTCATTCCTTGATGCTTGAACAAAATTGCTTGTAACCAGACTTGAACCACCAATCTCTTGCTTTGTAGACCAGAAACCTACCTCTGAGCCATTGCAGGCAGACATGTCAGTCTTACCATGAATGGTACCTTAAGTACTGTCATTCTTAATGGCATGGAAAAGGAAATTTGGATGGAACACAAACCTGTCTTGATAAATCTTCGAAAAAGTCTATACATATCCGTTACCAGAAATTCTTTTCCCCTTTTTTCGGATATTTCTAAAGTATTTGACTTTTTTTTCCCTAAGGTCTGTTTGCCCTAGGCACATAAAAAATAAAACCCTCCTTCACAAAGCCATTTAACATCCTCCTGAATTTTTTTACTAAGCTGGATGGATTAGTTTTTGTGTCATAAACTGCCAAAGAACTACTAACAGATTCGTGTACTAATTAGCACACAAATCTGTTGGTAGTTCTTTGGCAGCTCATAGAAAAAAACTAGTCCACCCAGCTTAGTCAAAAAATTCAAAAGGATGTTAAATGGCTTTGTAAAGGAGGGTTTTTTTTTTATGTGGCTATAGGGCAAACAGAGACTTATTGAAAAAATAAAGTCAAATTCATCAGAAAAATCAGAAAACTAGGAAAAGAATTTCTGGTAACGGATCTTATAGACTTTTTTGAAGATTTCTCAAGAACGGATTGTTCTATCGACATGCGGTAAAGAGCGTTGTAAAGCTCTCAAAAAGACGCTTCGAATGATGTACTTGATTGTCAAAAACCGTTAAAATTTGAAAAAGTTGTAGTGCGCGTGTTACTGAAGTTCAAGCGAGAAAGGGGAAAGGGGTGATCAGGGAGGTGGCTCAATCTGATCATGCAGTGGGACAATGTGGGGGAGGGAGGCAGGAGAATGCCTGGGGGGGTGGAGAGGGGGGAGGGGGGAGGGTGTCGGCGCCATTCCGACCGGTAATTAGGTATTCGGGAACCGGCTAGACCGATGTATGTTACGGCGGGGGTACAGCTAGTATTTTGAAACTGGCGGAGGGGGGACGAAGTTGTTGCAAAATTATCGGAGGGGGCCGTAGGAAGGGGGAGTGAATAACGGTGTTTTTTGAGATGAAGCCAAACTTTTTATTTTCTTACGAGTTATTCCACACGCGACATCCTTTGGCTTCATCGCAAAAAACCACCATCCTTTCACTTCCTTTTTGCAACATACATTGGGCAAAGTAAACAAACCCTTTTCAGCGCCCCAGATCCCACAAATCAAACTTCAAACCGAAAGACCTTACTAATTCACTTAGTAAAACCCTTCAACGTACAGCACGGGACATGAACCCAGTATTTCGGAAACTAACATCCTGTTCCAAAATCCCAAATTACGGAACCAGGCTTTACCTGAGAGGAGAAAGAGAATTGGTCATCGTGGCTGAGTTGTGAGAGAGCACAGCCTGGTTGCTGGAGGTTTGCGGATCTGGTCGAATCCCTGGAAAGGGGACCTCGGCAAAGTCCGCGCCAGGACTGCTGGCCAGGGTAGCGTAAGAGGCTACCATTCTCCTTCAGCGGCTATGGGAACTATTCTGGCCAATTCTGGACAATCTTTCGGCCCCTACGATGATCGAACCCCCGGGTTGGCACCTCCCTTTACCAAATATTTCTTCTCCTCCTAAAGTCTGGAAATGTTCAAAATTGAGCCAGTTCAGCCATACAAGCATTAAGTTGCTTCGGCTGACTTAAGGCTCAAAGAAATTAATTTAAAAAAAAACCTAGAAAATCTTTGTATCTGTCCATTCTCTCAGCATCCGCGGCGACATCCTCCTTAATTCCGATAAACTTCAGGAATATTTGAACTCAAAGAATGCGAAAGTTTCCAGCTTTCGATACCATCATATCAAATGCAAAGCTTCCCACTCTCACACCACTTCGATCAGAGACTGCCTGGTGCACAGATTGAAGTCATTTTTAGTTAATTTTGATTTCGATACAGTTTGTTTGTTCTTTCCATAATAGCCAGTTTGACCTGGCAATTATGGACGATCGTTGTTAAAAATATTACGACTTTTTTTTAGCAATTTTAAGTTGTTTTAGTGAGTCGGGGTTTACTCTAAATGTTGAGTAATGTATCATGCTGTACACTTTGCTGGGTATACTTATTTATTTACTGCACAAGTGCTTTACCAGCCAAGTTTATGTTTGCACCACATTTCTCTGTAATCTTAGCTAAGAACGCCGTGAGCGCAGGATTAACAAAACTTGTTTCCTTACAGGTAACAAGCATTAAATAAAATGAACTGTAATTTTGCAGTACAAGCACTCTGGTAATAAATTACCTGGTAAATTACGGTTTTATTTTTCGATGTGAACTTAAAAATATAACTTGAATTGGTTTTAAGGCTAAGGAATCTTTTCCGTGTAAAGATTAGCAGAAATAAAATTGTTGTTTTGAAAATCGTCACCAGTTGCCAACAGATTTTGCAACGTATCCTGAAACACTGTACTCCCCTACCCTTAACAAAAATAATAGGCCTAATCTTTGCATCTCAGTACGGTTACATTGTGTAACTCCCGGGGCGGTTACGTTGTGTAACCAGGTGTAACCACCAAAGTATACTTACAGGTATAGTGTGGTGGGTTATCAGAACCGAAGAACTCATTAACGAAATGATAAAACCATCTTATCTAAGATCGAGGCGAATGCTTCTGTCGGCTGCCCTGTCGTCAACTACGATCGTTTCAGTTTCTGAATAGTACTTATCAGTCTAGTTTTAAACGGGTTTATACTTACTTAAAATACCAGCTCAATCTATCGACCAATGTGCAGACAAATCCAGCCATGGAAAGCGTGATAGCAATGCCCCACAATATTCGGCAGCTCTTGCTGTGACGGGAATCAAAGATTTTCTGTGCGCCAGGAAAAAAGCGCTCGAATACCTTCGAACCGTTGTCATCGATTGATTTCTTCAGGGAAACAGATGACCTCTGGGAGGTAGAGTACAATGCATGTTTACGCGGTGAACCAAATTTTGGTATTTTCCTAGATATTGGTGGCAACTTGCGACCGTTTAAACTCCTTTTCGACGACCATGCTTCAGGAGGATTTTCAACTTCTAGCATTTTGGTTTTAGCGCCAGCACAGTTTCCTTCCGTTTTATTAACTAATGCTCTCTTCTCATAGAAATTACAGTTTTTAGTTGGGAGCGTGTGCGGGTTATTGTTTCCTGCTGTTACTGCGTTTGTGTGTTCCGGTTAATGTATACACACTTAGCTGATTCGTGATCCATCATAAACGTAAACGAAATTGTTTGCACTTGGTTTGACGTTGATGTAAAACAAACGTTTGATAGTTTGTCTGTTGCGACATCAAGTGTCAAATTGAAAATCAATCTTGCTCGCAGGCTATAATGAAATTTTTTTGACAGGAAATGACAATCAATAACAATCAATCAATAACAAGGAATCAGTTGAATGTACTTTACTTACAAACTCTGGGACCGAGAGCTTGTCAGTTTTCATTATAAAACTAAACGTATAAAAGCGACCTTCAGCAATGTCAGTTACCACAGTAATTTCAAAATGCATTTTAGAATTTTTGTTCAACCGGGCAATCAAGGTTTGTTCGCAAATTATGACGCAAATTCTGCACTTCATCCGGCAAAAGAAACCAAAGATTTGTTGCAAATTTTAGTCAGAAACGAATACCATAATGGAGAGAACATTGTTAGCAGCTTGTCATCCTAGCTCTTCACAATGTTAGCTCCATAGTGTTTCTAAGTCTGGTAGTACTGTGGGTAGGAATCAAAATAGTTAAGAAGAAGCATGATACGTTCTGAGCGATGACTGGCTGCTGTGGGCTCTCTATATGTAGAAGGAACAGTATTAACTATAATTATATTCGGTCATTGTCCGTGGCGTCATTATTTGTCACATGGCCTACACCAGAAGTATCTTTTACTCCAAAAAAAATTAAAGATGGCCCTTGTTAACCCTCTTTATTCGTTGGTATCGTGGCACCAAGCCTTGCACAGCGCTTGAGCGAATGATTTTAGTCAGGGAACGTGGACCCTTCATGGGTCATCTACCCCACCATTGTCGCAACAACAACCACAACTACACCTACAGTTACATAGCCTCACATAGAACCATACAAAAACTAACATACAGAACTCAACAACAGCACGCAAAGCAAGAAGGTAGAGCACTCGTGTGTGGGACCAACCGTCCAGGAGACTCATTAATTAAAGTCGGTGCATGCTCGATGGCGGCAGACAAATTACACGCCTGTGGGGTCATAGATCTGACAGCAAGCAGCAAATGTTCTACGAATCTACGTCCTCCTCACTAATCATTCCCACATTATCACTAGGTTGGAGAGGACTAGCTACTGGCTAGCCCCATACAGGTAGGTATTAGGTAGAATATGACCAGTACAAAGATGCTTTACCAAATGTATCCCAGGTTGTTGTGTACTATTTTACCGAGAGCTTTTGCAGAGGTTGGGATTGGATTTCCTAGAATTAAGGTGATTTTACACCGACCTCCACCTTACATCCTCCATTCTGCATGGACAAACATTTCTAGATCCCAGCAATTTGTTTCAAGTGTGGGATATTAGTAAAACTAGAAGGTTGAAATTTGAACTCGTCCTTAACTTTGTATAAAACCAGGCTGCTATCATAGAACCTTTCTAAATTTCTGTTGATTTATCGGTAAATGTGTGCCAACCACATCCCAATTGTCTGAGTCCGAAAGGCTTTAATCTTGCAGTTTTGGGCCGAACATAAGATATAAGTGGAACCCAGTCCCTGCTCTCTCCCGCCCGCATTTTTCATGGGATGAAGTTTTATTATAATAATAATTATTATTATTATTATAATGAGATGTATTGAGGTGATTAATGAGGATGTTAGTGATGTTATTGATACAAAATATTAATATATTAATATAGTAACTCTATATGTATATTTATTGAATTGTGTGTTGTATGTATTTATTGCTGCTCTCACAAGTTCTGCAGAACTTCGAGCATGTTTCCTACAATAAAAATTATTATTGAGCAATTACACCTTGGAACAATCTGCCTCAAAAAGTGATTGGCTCGGCAACACCAGACCTCTAAAAAACCTCTTTTACGAGTGTCATGCTCAGCTCGCATAATAAACCCTGCTTTTATTAACCTTTTACTGTTATTATTATTAGTAGTAGTATTATTATAACCCTACTATAATATTAATAACAGTAAAAGGTAAAACGCTGATAAAAGCAGGGTTTATTATGCGAGCTGAGCATGACACTCGTAATAGAGGTTTTTTAGAGGTCTGGTGTTGCCGAGCCTATCACTTTTTGAGGCAGATTGTTCCAAGGTGTAATTATTCAGTAGTCACCCAAGAACTTCCAGCAATTGTTCCACAAGAGGGTTTGTATAGTTGCATGGCATGCCCACCATGTAACCTAACTATACAAACCATCTTGTGGAACAATTGCTGGAAATGCTTGGGTGACTAAAGTTAGTGGACGAAGGCTTACAAAAAAATTCATCGCTGGGTAAGTTATATAAAAACTGGTATATTAGGAAGAGATCACTCCTCAGCCTTCGGTCTTGCAGTGTTGGGAGTTCAAGTCAATTTAGACGATCTACATAAGAAAGACATTTAAGTCCCGGAATATGACGGGTAATCATCCTCCACACTTTTTCAATACACTGGTTTTCACCCTTATAATATGGAGACCAGAACTGAATACAATATTCCAATTTAGGGAGGATAAAGGTGTTCTAAAGTTTCATTGCAACTTCTGTAGTCCAAAGAGAGAAATTTGACCAAAGGTGAAAGTACGTCCCATGAGCTGAGTCAGTGACTAATAGTTTGTAAAAGCATTTAAGTTGGTCATCAATGCTAACGCCATGGTCTTTAATAGCGTTAACACATTTAAAAGTCACTCCAGCGATGATATATTCAAAATCAGCAGCATGCTTCCCATTCCGCATGAGAAAACATTTAGATGGCTGTTGGGAAAGGCCATTGTTCTCCGTCTTTTTTTCCAATTTCTCAATAGCTTGTCGGTGTGATATTACAGGGTTGAGTTGTGCCCACTCTACAATACATTTTAACATCATTGTATAGAAGAATGTTAAGCATAAGATCTTCAGGCATGTCTTTAAAGAATTTCTTGAAAAACCAGACAGTTAACGTGCCCCCTTGTGGAATGTTAACTCTCTTCATTTTGCCAAGCAGAGAACTAACCTCTTATCTACCGATTTCAACATCTCTTCCCTCCAGTTAACAATAGCAACAATGGTCTCTTGTAACAGTGGAGTTTTGAATGCTCTAACTACGGGCAAGGATGCTTCCATATATTTCATATGGTTTCGCAGTTCTATGCTACGAGTTTGGGGCAGGGACAGTTCCAGTCGCTAGAGCGTGCTGCGAACACGATCGGATCGAGCTCATCGGTGCATTAGCATCGAATTCAATGGGAATAATGTGATACGGTCTCGTTTCGAGACGTTGTTATGGCTACGTGAAACAAATAAAATAATTTTAACAATGAAGAAAGATAATAATTATGGTTCCTCTCATAACATAGTGAAGAGAGAAAATGTTTACTCCAGTAGAAGTAATTTTAAAAAAGATTGGAAAACAAGGTTCGCAATGCAACGCAACGCGTCATTCGCATTCTCGCTTATACGTTGCTAGGCAACAACAAGTAACGCAGGCAAGCCATCCAAATTCAGCTGCCCAAAAACCAAACAAAATAATTGTGAAATATTGAATTAAACACGTTTAATTCTTTTAATTAGTATAAATAAAGCAAAAATAAGACGAGTTTAGCCCCACGTATTTAAAATTAACCACATAACTCGTACGAAAAACTGTTGGACTACGCCAACTGTTAAATCGACAGTTGCCGTCTCGTGATTTCGCAGTTGTATTACTTTCAACAATCATATCATGGCGAGGCGAAAACTGGTTATAGTTAAATTAACACGTATCCCCCTAAGCGTGTGTAAATCTTGGATTAATAAAAAACGTAGTTAATACACTGACAGTGTTTGTCAGATGCGTGCATGCATTTCAATGCTACCGCTAGTTTGTGGACATACATCTAGACACACACTAGTGTGTCACCGTCAAGTAACAGTAGATCATCCCATTGTAGACATCCGATTGTTAAAAATTGATGATAAAAAGGCGGCTCACTAGCAGACATGTGTCTGTTAACTGTAAGCAATTGAAAGTATATTTTGGCATGTTGAGGGTAAATCACAATGCGACAGAAATGTTTCAAATTGTGGAAAATGTAAGAAGAAGCGTCAGAGATTAAGAAAAACTAAAATTTAAAGGATGAGTGTCCACCAATCATAGAGAAAAAGATGCGTCAATAACGTTGCTTTTATGTTACTGTCTAGCTAGCTGTAGCTAATAAGACTTTTCCCATGTTAAATCCCATAGACTTTTTTTCATAGCAGGCGCAAAATTGAGAAGGCCTACGTACCTGAACTTTTGCACACGGATGCATGGTGATCTGAGGATGGTCCTTTTGTTGGTCTGGGGGTTGTAGGGGTCAGGACAAATGCGTGGGAGGGTTTTGAAATTCGCCACCGGCGAATTTAAATTTCGTTTCTTTTCCAAATTGCAACCAAAGATTTTAAGCAAAAATGGCTTGAACAATCAAGACTGGTCCTTAGATTTATTGTAAAAGCCAGGACGAACTAAAAACTGAACTGTAACGAAGGACGAAATAAACATTCATTAACATTGCCGTGGATTGCTTAAGAATAAAGGGATGCACGTTAGATGATGGTTACGCAACAATACGGGCATACACGAGCTAATGGGTTTTTTGTTAATAACCCAAAAATAAAATGCTTTGCGTTCAGCTGTTTAGTAACAGCGACCGTCGGGGGTTTCTGCATGACTAAATGTGAACGAAATCTTGAAAAATTAAGGGGAAGGTGCAGGGATAAACAAAATAATTGAAGGGGATGCGCTGATTGAGTGAGCAAAGCGAACGAAATCAGCGATTGTTAGCCAGTGTGTGTAAAAATGGGATTGAAGCATCTAAAACAGACGGTGTAACCTTATGTACGTTCACAGACCTATGAAACTTGTGATATCCAGTTATCCACCCAAAACCAAAACTGGTAGAAAAACCTGCCAAGTTTCCAAAAACGG